>JASDQU010283681.1:0-12620 GCA_032191745.1 Picea mariana
ACTTGCTAGAGCACCCAAACAGAGATAACAACCATAACATATCAGCTAAACCAAAAACTACAGTTGGCTGTTATAAAACAGCAGAAAACAAAATTTATGACAGCAAGAAACTTAGTGTCTTAGCTTGGTCAAAGACAGACCAAGAAGACTGCTGATAGGACCTGGAAATTTTACAATAGGAATGTTGAATGTAGGGTATGTTATCCCCAATTCCTAGGGATAACTGAGGAGATGATGTCTCGAGGCCCTCAAGTTGCAGACATGGAGTACCGAGAGACAGATCGTTGACAGTGTCCACTTGCACAGACAGAGGCCCACTTCACCACCACACATCTTAGACTCATCACGATGGTACCCGCCACACCAGCTTGCTTCTGGAAGACATTGGGTCTTGCTCCATGAGGTACAAGCCAGGTATTATGGTGAATTTCATTTCAATATTTGAGGCATTTGAGTGTGTTGCATTTAAAGTTGCTTTTGATTATGTAACGTCTGCTTGGAAGTTATGCTCTTTGCCCTGTTTCACCTTGGTGGTTGACAATGTGCCCTAGTAAGTGGTCACCCTTAGGGATGGATTTGCTACTGGGAGGTCTCCTTGATGAGTCATCATTCCATCCCGATCATACTTGCCACTTTCCACACTTCATCCCCTCATCTCCTTACCTTTTGGGATTTTTGGGTGTATTGACCCAAGAAGGGGTTGTCCCTCATTTCATGGGAAGAAGGGGTTGAAGGCCCAAAGGCTTGTAGCTGGCAAAAGATAAAAGCCAATCATGAACCTTCTAGATGCTCGCCCAAGGATATTGAGGACAATGAAATGTCTCTCATAAGAAACTAATGGGACCCGTGAAAAATAACTAATACAAATGCCAACTAAGGCGGAGCATGTGTGGGCAGTGTTTTTAATGCTTAGGTAGAAGCCCCACACATGTTTTCACCTTGGGGAAGCATGATGTGACTAGGGTAGAGCCAAGGTGGACACTGTTTTTCATGCTTAGGTAGAATCCCCACTTGGCTTCAACCTGGAAACATCTTAAAAGAATAAAAGGAAATGAATGGGCTTGGAAAAAGGTTGCATTGAAAACAGAGGTGCAACACACCCTCTACAAAGGCACCCATAAATGAGACACTACAACCCCTTGTATGTCATGAACCCCATGCCCAAAAGTTTTGCCCTCATCCATGTCACCTCATCCACATGACTTGGAAAGAGGTCCACTCGAGCCACACCCCTAAACTTGAGGTACGATTCACCCAATAGGTCATTTTGTCAACCCTCCCATACCTAAACTTGGCAAATTGCATAGGGTCTTTGAGCACTTGTTTATTTTGATGAGGTAGTTTGGATGTACATGCTTAGATGGCTCTTTTATTGATTTGATTTATTCATCATGATGCATTTGACTTGAGATCCTTGAAGGGTGTACTCATTATCTTTGCAGGACCTAGTTGGTGGATAGATTTGGAAGAACAAGCCTCGCTTGGGCTTCCTTGGGGCTTGAAGCCGACAGGTTGGATACCAGAGCCCACATGTCAGATGATGATGATATGTCTTTGGAGGCCTAAATGACACCTTGGAGGATCTCACCTAGCCCCTACAAGCCAAACAACCTGCCTTTGGAGGCCAAAACGTCACCTTTAAGGGCTTGACGTCACCCTAGGGCTAGGGTTTGGTGGTGATTGGATACACTTGGCACGTTTTTAGGGAGGGAGCCCTTGGATCATGGAGGAGAGGCTTACCTTGAAGATATTTGGCCTTTGGAGGCCTAGCGCACTCATTTCCAACCTAACAAATTGACCTAAAAGTGCCAAAACATTGCCCCAAGAGGGTGATGTCATGTTTCTAGGGTTTCTCTTATGTGCAAATTATGAATGTGGACAAACTATGTTTTAGAGGATTTGTATAAATAGAAATCATTTCTATCTCATTTTATCATAGCTCTCCCATTGTGATAAGACATATTGGCTGAAATTTGCGCCCTCTTGGGCATTTTTGGTATCTCTCTCTTGTGCAAATGCTTCTTGGTGATATTTCTTGGTGAATTCTTGCGCTAAAGTGGTGCACCCTTCTTGAAGGCTTATGTTCTTGCTCTTGGATGGTAATTTGCTTGGTGAACTAGGGTTTGATCTCTCTCTCTCTCTTGGAATTGGTAAGGAAAATCTCCATTTCTTAGTTCTTTCTTGCTTGTTCTTGGTCATTGTTGGTTGAAATCCTAGGAGGAGTATGTTGTATACACCCTCCATTAAGCTTCATCTTATTTGCTAAGTTTATAAGTCATTTTTGGCAAGGGTTGCTAGGAGAAGTACGAATGTGTACACCCTCCTAGATCTACCCTAGTTTGATTGGCATGCCCTAGGGAGTAAGAGTATTTACACCCCTAGGGATTTTGTTAATCTAACACATACTTCAAGTTCTAAGACTCCATTCACCCATATTTTAAAGGCACTAAAGTTTGCATTGGAGAAACAATTTTTTTGCCTTGGTAAACGTGATTTAGTGAGATATTGATCTCGTTCAAGTTGGAATATTTTCTACATGTTAAGAGCTTGTCAATGCCACTAAGGCGTCTTGATTGGCTTGGTCTTCTTAGAGCTATAACTAATAAAAATATAGAGCCATTAGGGCTGCAGCAAATCATTATTTTGCTTACTTATAACTCACATTTCAACCGTCAAAAGTTGCTAATAATTTACCCCTATAATCTACTAGTCCTAGCGCATCTTTTGGGTGGGATTCTTGGTGATTTTTGGTGGCTGATTTTTCTGTTGTAACAACTTGTTTTCTACAGCCATAAGGCTGCAATAATATCTCTGCAGTACTTGTTTCTTATAGCCTTGTTTCATTTCTAAAGTCTTGTGCTTTTATACTAGAGTTATACTAGTGTTCAACTAGCTTATCTCTTGCATCGTTTGTTAGACTTTTAGCATTTGTTTATCAGCTCTAACAACTATTTACTTGCTGATATATATCTTTGTTGACTGCTGCAAATAGGGACAGCAAGCTTAACTTGCTTTCCCACCTAACATATTGCTCGTACATTTGGCTCTTCTTGTGTCTCAAGCAGGTACAAACACTTTCTGCAGGTATTCAAAAGACTTGGCAACCTTAAAACACTACCGAGACTCATTCTCAACCCTTCTTCCATTTAGCAACTTGACCTATAGGGGCATCCACTCATAAGTACCACTGTCCATCTCATTTCCCTCTAGGGTCACCCGGGATTCCCCCCTTGAGGTGATCACTTCACCTCTAAAGTGACGGGAATACCTGTCTGAGGTGACAATGGGTAGGTATTCTCCTAGTTGTCGCCATCTTGTGGTTTGGGTTGGGCTTTGCCCAACCTACAGTTTGTGCGATAACAAGGTACACTCTCATCCCAGGTCTTAGGATGCTTCCTGCTAAAACATCTCAACGAATTAACTAAGGTTTTGTTTACCACTTTCTCCTATCTATATAACTGTAGGCGAAAGATTCTTCTCCTCTTCAACTTGGTGTCCATCATATCCCACAACACTTTCCAAAAATGGCTCAAAAATGAATGAAGAGTCTAGGAACTTCATTCATCAACCACATGAATGTGGTTGGTGCAATACTAGATAGCAAGCCCAAAAGACATTACCATCCATTCAAACAACCTCTATTTGCTTTTGAGTGTTGTCTTCCAAGTGTCCTCTTACTTGATTCTCACTTGATGATATCCAAATTTGAGATCCAACTTGGAAAAGTACTTTGGTCCTTGCAACTTTGAAAATCAACACACAGTCGCAAAGCCCCATCCTTCTTTGGCACCAACACATTCAAAGAACTGCATGGGGGCACACTAGGCCTGAAAACCCCTTGATTCAACCACTCCTGAATCTTCCTCTTTATCTCCTCACTCTCCATAATAAAAATTCTATACAAGCCAAGAATTGACAAAGGTAACTATGGCAGCAGTTGTATCCCATGCTCAATTGGCCACTTGGGGGGCAACCCCTTCCATTCTACAAAAACAACTTCATACTTATTCAAAAGCTGCCTCAAATATATTTTTCGTTCTACTGTGATATCAGCCTCCTCAGGTTTGGTCTTTGCAGAGTTTTATCCTCTTTGGGTCTTACAACAAGCATTACAAATTTCTCACAGTTGTTAATCAACCTTTTGGCATGATGAGCGGAAATCAAAGAAATTGTCTTCTTACCCTTGTAGCTATTGATGAGGTAAGGCTTCCCTTCCTTCACCAATCTCCACTTATTATCTCTTCTCCAGAAAATTGCATCTATGTCCCATAAGTATGGGCTACCAATGGCAACCTCACAACTATTCAATGGAACAACATCACACTCCAACTAATCAATGAACTGACTCAGAAAACATAACTTGAACTTACATTGGCGTGTGACTTGCGACTTTGAGTCCTTCTCCATCCTAAAGAATATGGCTCCAGATGTGCAATGGTCTTCAAACCTAGCTGTTGCACCAAAGACTCAGAAATCACATTCTTTTGACTATCGAAATCAAAAATAGTTGTCATCGTTGTCTTTTTTATTTGCATCTTAACATGGAACAACTTCTCCCTTTTTTGCATCCAAAGGTCTCTACTCAGCAACAGAAAAATAATTGTTTCTCTTCAATGGAGAGTATAGTTTCAGCAGTCTTACACTTATCCGCAAGGATAGTGTTACACTAAGCCATCAATGAAACTTTGTCATCAACATTTGATGCTGCACCTTCAACCTTCTTGGAATGAACCTTCAAGAACCTTTTACCAACTTTGCTCTTGGAATGAGCTCAGGGTGTAATGTCCAACACAATCCTTGCCATGACAACTCTTCTTCCAATGACCACAATGCAGGTCCTTCTTCAGTGTGGCATAGGTCCTTCTTCACTGTGGCATTGGTTAACTTCTTTCTTTTCTGCTTCTTCCCTTTTTCTTCTTGAGTTTTTTTGTTCTCTGTCTTAGAAGCAAAGTTGACAAACTCAGACTCGGCAAAGACTTGGCTGGCCTGGGACTCTACAAGACTTGGTGACTCAACAAAACTCGATTCAAGACTCGGCAAATACAAAAAAAAAACTCCAAATATAGTAAATTTTGTGCACAAAATATATATTAATGACCTTTTAAATCCATATAAGTTATAAAACAACAGCATATGCACAAATTCATAAGGTCATCTCATAAAATAAGATAATACAACAGTTGACACTCTATTTTTGTTTGCATAACAATAAATTGAGAGATGATTCCATGATCAAATTGACAAATAGTACCAAGTTCAACAATTATTAATAAATAGTCAACTACATAACCCATAACATGATTAGAAAATCAAATAGGCAATGTCTCCAACTCCAATTTCGAGTCTCATGCATGACTACAAGAACACCTAGAATAAGCCTTCGAGGAGCTAGCCCCAACAAAACATTAAAAAAAGACAAAATAGCATTCATAAATTCAAGCAAAGAATAAAGCATTTATTCAAGATTAAGAGCCAACAATCTGAGGGAACAAATCACTGCAATATTGTGTATGACAGTCAACCCTATCGGCACCACAATCGCTGCAAAGGAATTAATCTTTTGCAAAAAATTACCAGAATAGATGTACAAAAAAAATATCTAGAGGAATAAATTTCCAAAGAAATCTGAGTTGGACTCATAATTCTTGGCGAGTGGGCCGAATCTCAGCAAGTCTAGCCGAGTGGAAAGTCTAGGGAAGAGTATGAACCGAGACTCGGTGGGCCACCAGGAAGGGAATCCACTTTCCTTCACCAACCAATAGGAGAGAATTAGCATATTGTCAATAATTACTATTGTAATCTGCCCTCGCCAGTCCAGCTGAGCAGGGCATGCTGAATAATAGTTAGTATGATAGCTTTTGGTCAGTGAGTTACTTTGTAAACAACCCTCGCCAATCCAGTTGAGCAGGGCGTGGCAGAAATAAAGCAGCAACTTCTTTTGTAACTACATGTGACTATAGAGGAAAAAGTCGCCCTGCATAGTATTAAGAGGGTGCTCCTCTCTTCTAAATAAATGGATGGTATTTTTTGTGTCTTATTGTTTTCTTTCATGCTTCCTGTGTTTTCGGTCCACTTCGTCCTTCCGATCTCGATTGCAGATCAATTGGTATTGGAGCCTGGATCCAAACCAGTGTCTGCTCAGCCACAGAATTCAGAAGAGAGGCCATCCAACAATTTTTTTCTTTTCTTAGAGCCAGACGTCCTTCTTAGGACTTCCAGTGCGCCCTCCTCAAGGTTTCTAGCACGTTCATCTTTCACCATTCTCCACACGCCCTCTTCAAGATACCGGGTGCCTTCTCAGTGCACTCAGGAGTTCAATGACTCTCAACCCAGCATCCAGTGACAGATCGACATTCATGGTGAATGAAAATTATGCCGCCACGAAGAGAGTCGTCTACAGAGGATTCTGCATCCACTACCACAGCTCTAATTCAAGATTTAATGATGGCTCTCCAGGAGCTACTCCGTCTGCAACAACGTAGAGCTCCAACAACCATGCAACTCGATATGCGCTTCCAATTATCGAAGTTTGCGGGCCAAATGAATGGCGAGAATGTCGACTCTTGGCTTTGCAGTCTTTCCACATACTTTCGTACATGTCCTGAGATGACAGAAGACATGAAGCTTCAGATTGTCGGTCTGCAACTCGAGGGAGTTGCGCAGAGATGGTGGGACACTCAGTTGGAGAATTATTCCTGGGTCATGGACAAAGGAGACCCGGTCAAGATATAGACACCATACATTACGACATGGGATGGATTTTTCCAGGCTCTCCGAGAGCGCTTCTACCCATTGGGTTATCACAAGAATGTCCTCGCCAAATGGTTGTAGCTCAAACAACTATCCAATTAGTCTGTCCAAAGCTACATAGATGTCCTCTGCAAATTGTGCATCCAGTTGCACATTGGCGATCCAGAAGAGGTATTAGTTATAAAATTCAATTTTGGATTATTAATGCATCTCCATCATGAAGTTGATTTGTTTGAGAGTTCTTCCTTGGACAAGGCCTTTCTTCGAGCCTTGGTCGTCAAGCATAAAGTGGCTCCTCGAATCCGCTCACCCCAACTCGGTTATGACCCTTCTAGTGTTGGCCCTTCTCAAGTTACCCCTATCGCCACCTCGACACCTCAAACGACGCCCTGGTGTACCTTCCACAAGACCAACTCGCATGCTTCTACCAATTGTCGGGCACTTCAAGATCTTCGCCCGAACAAAACTTTTTTTGTAGAATTCACTCAATCTCATTCCCCTGACCTTCCTGAAGTCGTTTCTCTCGAAAATCCTACAGAAGTTGACCCATCTCTAATTTTGATGACCACCAATGAACATGACACCTCTTTTGTGCCCTTGTTTACCCTAAATAGTCAAATTAAGCACGAATTGGCTACTCTCATCCTAGACAACGAAAGCCAAAAGAACCTCATCGCCCAGGACTTGGTCCAACGCCTATAACTCCCAACTACTCCGCACCCTGAACCATATCATCTCGGATGGGTACAAAAGGAAGGCTCTCACCTCACTATCTCTCGGCGTTGTGCAGTGACCTTCGCTATTGGCCCTTTCCAGGATATTGTGGTGTGTGATGTTTCTCCTTTAGATTGTGTTGACCTATTACTTGGATTCCCTACCAACAAGCCAGAAACATTGTTTATCATGCTAAATTCCATAAATACCACCTAAAACATGAGGGACGCACCTATGTACTCACCTCCTCTACTTCTCACTCCACACAGCCTCTAACCGGACAAGCGGTCGTTAAAAAAGTAACTCTAAACAAATATGTTTCCTTGTGTTTGGTTTGCCCCATTAAACCAGACCATCTGACCAACCTAGCACCTCAAGACATGGCTCCCCTGCTCCCAAAAATTGTCAATGCCTTCCCCAAACCCATGGTATTGCCCATGTCTTGCTCTATTGAGCACACCATTGATCTCATTCTAGAAGCCTCTTTACCCAATGCCCCTTCATACCTCCTCGCTCCCCAAGAGGCTAATGTGATAGAATTCCAACCTGACCAACTTCTAAATTCAGTCCCTACTCCACCTTCATCTTCGCCTTGTGCGTCTCCAACATTTTGTATGCCAAAGCAGGTTTTTGTTCCAGTAGTCTCCGCCAGCAGGTTATGTACTCCAACACAAGTGCCAACATATTATAACATTTTTCCTGCCAGTTCCTCTTTTTCCAGACAGATTATTGAGAAAGCTTCAGGCAAACAGAATTCTTACAAATGCAATATAGCGGGGCAAATCATCCTTCTGATCTCGACTGCAGATCACTCAACATAGCTCAAACTCAAGAAGACTTGAGAGTCTTCCAAGGGTCAAACTTCAATGCTTGGAAGTACTTGTACCATAGGTCGACTTCTTTCCATATTTGAATTCTATATACATGGCTTCCTTGCAAGCCTCACCAAGAAGTTTGACCTCAAAGAGGATCACTACCTTCCTTATATGGCTATCCAACCCACTAATTTACTTGATTATTACCTTACTACCAAACCGGCCGATACTCAATCAAATGCACTTCCTCCCAAAACAATGTTGTATATTCTTGAACTCCACATCCTTGCCTACGTCTGAGATAATGCCATTTGAATTCTAAGCCTTCTTCATACCCCATTAGATAGAATTGGCTTGTGAACTCTTCCCAATCTCCAACTTGCTTCTGCTTGGTAAGATATATCTCTTGGCACAAACTTTCCCACCATAGAGGTGCATAGCCTTCCATCTTCAGTCTAGAGAAATATATATTCTTAACCTCTATCAACCCATAACAACTAAAATAGACTTCCCACTACCTCAACCAACTGCTTCATCATTCTAGGTCCATCTATCCATCATAAGGCTTAATGTCCACTTTAGCCTCAACCTTGAACATGTTTTTGGAAGAATGGGGATAATCTTCCCCATGAAAAATCTTTTCCCAACAAAAAATCTTTAGACTGTCTAGTTTCTCCTTTTCACCTCTGGAAGACTTTGCTTCTCCATTCTTACTCTTGTTTACCATCTCTCAAACCAAATCTTGTAACAATTATGCAATACCTTCTACTCACGACTCCAGTTTCCTGAATATTTCTTCTCCCTTGTCTATTTCACGATCATTTATCATTTTAGGTCAATTTGAAGCTCAATTATAGGTTAATCCGAGCAATAATAGCTCCTCACTTAGTGAATAACCAAGCTTGGTTTTCACCATACACTCATTAAGAAAACCAAAACTTGTAATACCAAATTGACCTGCATTCCAATGGGAAAGTCATAATAGCCGAATGTATCACCACTATAGATATATTAACTTGAAATAAATGGTTTAACTATGCTTGTGAATATTGTGTTTTAGATTTATCTTTCCCTTGCTTAAGAAAAATAGAAAATAAAGATAAGATAAATCCACACACAATACACAAATGTATTTGCTAGAGAACACTTTTGGGGAAGAAACTCCAGTCTATTGTCTAGCAATATGCTTACAACTACAATGTGACACTTCCTCTATGATTTAGGTTCATAGGGCTACAATTATAGTGCTTGGCACTCCTGGCAATGGAAATAGAAGCTTTCCCTTCACAATTCTCCTCCTATCCTTTACTAAGCAACTCTAGTTGCAATCTCGCAATCAACTTGCCAACCAATCAGCCAATTGTCAAACAAACCAACACATGTATTGTCTGCAATTCACCTTTAAAACGACCTTATTCAAGTATCAATTACAAGCCTATCCGGAATCTTTCGACCTTCAATTACCAACCAGTTTGACTTCCACCTTTAGACTTTAGTTACTAAATGGTTCAAATTCCTCACCACCGTTGACAATTGCTCCATTGATAACTTCCCTAATGACACTTGTCTTTGATCGACAAGCTTTTACTGACAAGAATTCCCCACACCAACTACTCCATCAACCAACTTCTCCCTGCCCTCTTGTCAACAATGTGCCTACTAGTCGACCACAGCCTAGACAGTGACAATGTAGACAATTCTCACTTGGTCCATCATGCCTAGTTGGTTTTCTCCTAATCAATTCTTTCTTGTCGGCTTAGTCGATCATGTACTCCAATCTGAATTTTGGATCAATGTTAATGATGGAGATGCAATCTCTTATCAATTTTTATATTAAAATAGGTTTCTTTATATTCAAAAAAAGGTGTTTAATTACAGGGTTATTATACAATTAAACAAAAAAAAAAAGAATCATCTTAAGGAAGGTCAACATCTTTCATAGACCTAGGGCATAAACCATACATGGTGAAGTTAATACCAATATGCACCACCAACGCAAATGAATAACAAAGTGGCACTATTAAGACATGCAGGGATCTACATAATTATATTAATTATCATAATTACAAAAGACAATGGCTAACTTAGCCATAGCATTAATGAATCCTTGACCATAATCAAGCAAGCACAAGCAAGCACAATAAATAACCTAGGAGACACAACCACTCAATTCTCACAAGTAACCATCTACTTGCCAACAAACCTTGACCATAATCAGCTCAATCCAATCATCTTTAGTGGGAACCTCAAAGATGGGCGACTCCCAATGTTAGCTTCCATCTTTTGGTCCAACCTCCTAAACAATGAAATGGCCAAGTTAACAACTAGGCACTTGTTTTACAAAGGTGGTTACCTCATCCACTCTGCCATTTCTCTATGTTTTCTCATACAGGTGGTTGGCACAACTAAATAGGGCTTGTCATGTGCATTGCCACGTGAACTATTGTTAGATTTTATCTATTGCTCCATAAGTATTCTCCTTCAATAATGGTGCAATAATGAGATCCAATTTTGCCATAGCTTCTTGTGCAACATGTTATTGTTGGTAATATGGCACAACAAAGGGTTCTAGTGGAAGCACAACACCAATTATGTAGGAATTCAGTGGGTGAGACTACATGCATGCATGTGTTATCCTTAGTAGGGAACAAATCCCAATGCATGAGTGAGGGTGCATGCACGATCTATTCTAGGAAGGCATAGATCATAAGGAGGCGCATGCATGAGTGATCTTTAGTTCAAAGGGGCAGTGCATGCATGCAAGCACTTCTTTAGTGGGGAACACTATTCTAGGAAGAGTCATCCATGCAAGAGGACACACTCATCCTTTAGGGCATTAGGGTTAGCGTTAACTCTGTCAAATGGGATGCATCACTAGATTTCCAGATGCATTGTATTTCCCTTTTATCTCTTATTTTATAAAAGAGACTTAGGGTGCTTCACTCTGATGATTGGTGGAAGTTTTGAGCTTATTGCAATGTAATTCTATCTTTCAATTAATATAGAGTGATGTGATTGAGTGCTACAAATAAAGATTGTTGTTCTTTTTTTCAGATTGATATGTTTGTATATCAAGCAATCCTATTCCATTGTTTATGTAGTCATTTTTCAATTCCTAGCTTAGAATTTAGTTTTCAAGAATGGAAATTTGCTTAACATGTGCTAAAAAATTGGTTGTCTTTATGATGGACATGTTCTTCCTCTTTCCAACCCCATTCTGCTAATGGTTTGTTAACCTCTAGATTTTCACCCTTGAAAGTCTTGAGGGTTAAGAGCCAGCATGCAGCATTTTGGTTTCATACTGAGATTTTCCCATGGTTTTAGCACTTATGTTGAGAAGGAGATGGTTCACACATGAGGCAGGTACATGATCAGTACATGGTTACTTAGTTCAAGAGTCACAGTCTACTTGGTTTCCATGCATTGGTGAGAGAATGATGTATACATGTGATGTTATTTTTTAGGAGGCACGGTTTGAGTGGGTCTCCTGACAGTTTGGGGTAGCTTAGAGCATACAGTATGAATCCTTGCAGGATTCTAGGCCCGATGACATTTTTTCGGGCGACATGCAAGAACTTACTATTTTTGGCAAGTTGTGATTCAGGCCCCAGAGTCAGATTCTGAGAGCGCAATATTGATCCTTAAGGCATCCAAAGGCCTTTGGACCTTTTTCTAGATGATGTCACCCAGATTGTTATTTTTAGCAGGTTGAGCAGCAAGGCTGTTAAATTTATAAGCAGCTGCAAGAGCCATTCTCCTGGAGGATGGCTAAGACCCTAGACAAGATCTAGGGCCCCCAGTGCACTCCTGGGGTACTTGGTCTGGGACCAAATAGTCAGTGCCATGGCATAAGACCCTTGTGAGGGCCCCCAGTATACGACTGGGGTTCTTGGTAAAGAACCAAGCAGTAAAGACCCCTGAGAGGGCCCCCAGTATACGACTGGGGTTCTTGGTCTAGGACCAAGCAGTTNGATCCTTGGTCTTTGACCTTGGTGGATAAGACCCTAGAAAAAGTTTTGGGCCTACTTGATCCTCTATCAAGTATCTTGATGGTACATGACCTTCCTTGAAGAAGGACATAACCACATGAGGGATAAGTCCCATATGCAGTGATGATAAAGTAATAGGTTCACCATGCTGAATGAAGAAATGAGTATTGCCACCTTGCTAACCCTCTCTTACCCTTGCATGTGTTGGTTTGGGGCCTTGTTGTTTTGTTCAAGGGTTAAAGTAAAGTTAAATTTAAATTGTTAATTATAACATGTTTAAATTTAAATTTAAACATGTTATTTTTAATTATATTTAGTTTAATTTTAAACTTTTACTTCAAACCCTTGCCCT
>JASDQU010283684.1:0-13733 GCA_032191745.1 Picea mariana
TAACTATATTGGCCAAGAACTATGGCAAACTCAAAGGTGTGAATGTTTGATTTGATGGACCTTTGTATAAAAGGTCAATGACTGAAAATTTCGTTATGATTATGTGTTGCACGACTGTTGGGGAGGGGGTGTGCTAAAAGAGACCACGATGGCTAATAAAAGGTGGTGGAAGGGACCTAGAATGGTTGCATTAACTTCCATCGAACCAGTACCATACTGGTTTTTACTTGCTCAAAGACCAAAGATACTCTCTGACCCTGGAATGAATTTCCCGTCGGGATGGTAGGTGGGGAGGCGCCTCAAGAGTTAATGAGGGGATGGGGCGAACCGCCCATCCGTAAATCTCTCAGACCTGACCACGGATGAGGGAATTCACGCCACGTGCGATAGGGATCACAGAAGAGAACCAAAAAATATGGAATCATAGGGGGTTCTGAACACAGGAGAAGGAGAGTAAACTTCGTCCTCGATTATTTTTATATATCAGGAGAAGGAGAGTAACCTTCATCCTTGAATTCCATTGAGCTGGAGATAAGAGATGGAATCTCAAAGCATCGTGGTCTAGCTTGGGGGTGGCTAGTGGTAAATCCATTTTGAGTCACTGAGCCTACGGTTGGGTGGAAACGAGCACCCCTCTCAGCAGTCACATCACGCCTTGTGGTTCTGAAAAGTGTTTTATGCCTTATATTTTGAATTGAATATCATGGATGAATGTTTAAACTTATTTTCCATAGTTGGTGTCTGTGTAAAGTATTTAATTTCAAAGTATGCATTCGTCCCATTGAGAATAGACTCATCTGGTTGACCCTCGTAATACTCCAGAATGGCTCCTCGAGGGCACCTTTCCATGGGAATTACCTCATAAATTTGGAACCATACTGAGCCCTTACCTAGAAACCCAACTAAGATTAGGGATAACCACCCAAGAACCATCTGAAGGTTCATGTGACCTGGGTCTAGGAACCCTATGAAAGAATGAATTAACTCTTGCAGGTTCGGGGTCGTGGAAGCTCGAAGCCTTGAAGAGGTTGAATTTCGTTACCCAATTTCGTGAAGAATAATGAGTTCAATCCCCGAAAGGGACTACCCTTTTGTTCGAATAGACGAACAGACGAGATCCTTTCGGAGGGATCCAATATTTGTCATTACCATTGGATATAGAAAAGGAGCGCATGTGTTAACGCCTCGACTCCTTTAGTCTTTGTAAGAAGTGATAGAATCCGAGACCGTAGATCCAAGGATCTGTCGGAGTCTATTGATCGTCGATCTTAACCTTTGCATACGTAGAAGATTGGACTTGACAAAGTCCTGAAGGTCCCGATGTAGTCGGAACTGTCCATCATTAGAGGACACGTGGTAGAAGATCAACCTATCGCTGACTCGTTGCTAAAGGGATTCAAAGGGGTAGAGTTCCATGAACTCGTGAAACTCGAGACCGTGATTTGATTTGAACCCTCATTCACGGAAGAGCCAGGATCGTTGATCCGAGTAAGGGGATATTGGGCTATTAGGTTTGGGCTTTAGAAGAAACGGGAGTGGGTTGCATCCCAACTTCGTGAAATGTGAAGTCCCGACGATCTTGAAGAGTTAGCCCCTAGTCGTGCTGAGAGGTCATATGGGTAGAGGGTTTAGGTAGGAGCTATGGGAGTCAAGATTTTAGGGAACAGAGAGTCAGAGCTGACTCATGTTCGTTATCCCGATATGCGAAATCACAACTCGATCACCGTTGTTGATCGAGGGGATAGCACAGGACTGTAGATCTGATCCTTGGAAGAGAATCGAAGGTTGGGAGTTCGGGAGTTCGGAAGTAGGAGTCTGAGTGGCCTTGCACCCTGAAAGTCCCGAAATGTGAAGCATCTCTTCGTAATTACGCAGTCATACCTTGGGGTCGTATGGGGAAAGATCGCGCCTTATGCAGGTTTGCGTGGTCAAGGTTCAATCAAGTCTGCGGATTTGTTAGCAGGACCTCGGTAGAGAACCAAAGAGTTGATTTGGCTCGGGAACAAGAATAAAATATTATTTTATTCATGTCCATCGTGGGGGTGTTACACCTTCCATTTCTAGTGCTAATCCAAATCATTTATGGATGATGGTGTGTGATGGCACCTCTTCCGACAAACCATAATTAGGTTAATTGCAAAGTGGTACATTGAGTTGCTACAAGCATCTTACAATATATTTTCATCGTTAGCTATTTATTTCTTGACACGCTTCCAGTTGGTGATCTATTATGTGACTAGAACTAAGATGTTTGCTTAGTTAAGGAAAATCACCTCTACTCATATATTTGATCATATTCCTAAATGGAGGAGATGAGGTTCGTTAATCAAATTTGAGATTCTAGACCAACTCTTGGTGGACTAGCTTGTGAAATATTTATTGCCCAACATTGCTAAGGGAATAACCCTATCAAAGGTAGTCACTAAAGAAGAAACCATTATAAAATCTCAACATGTGTACATGATTT
The DNA here is from genome assembly GCA_032191745.1 of Picea mariana. NCBI lineage: Eukaryota > Viridiplantae > Streptophyta > Pinopsida > Pinales > Pinaceae > Picea > Picea mariana. Next base: position 2,468 of record JASDQU010283684.1, read on the forward strand.
ATTCATACCTTGGCATTTTGTACAATATTATTCCCAATACACCTCAATTCAATTTTAATATCTCAAAGCCCATGCTAGGTTCACATGCTAATGGCATAATTGAATCTATTGGAAATGTTGTAGTAAGTCAACTTGGATAGATGTCCATGTATTCTACCCTTCCTAGTGTTGTGCAATACATTCAGCCAAATTCATTCCCAATATTTAATGTTGATGTCCACATGATTCACGAGCAACAAACTAGAAATATAGTTAACAACCCAAAGGTAAAAATAAAAACCGATGAAAGAATGTGAATAATGGATAGGAGGATAGAACGATGAACACTAGCTTGAATAATTTTACTGGAGGCAATAATGAGAAGAACACATTTAATTTTCCTTGTAATTTACGGAAGGATCATCATCTTACCTATCAATTCCCTAAATTGAAGGAGGCCCAATGGTTTCTTTCTCAATGAGATGCTTAGAGAATCATGTTATTCTTCATAATAAATTTCCACCTCAACAACAAAAAATGGTTTTTTTACACCCGACACTCACACAAGGGGGAAAAAAAGGTGTCCCTCTTCAAGGGGGAAATTCTTCAATTTCAAATGTGTGTGTATGTGTGTGTGTGTGTGTAACCATGTTGTTAAAGTCCAAACTTGAGATCATAATTATGATGCTCTTAAGAATGGATAGTCCAAAAAGGAACTTTCCACCTCCCAACAATGTGGCCCTACCCAAGTAGAGAATCCACCGATAGAAATGATGTCTTTTCCTCCTAAATACATTTAACAAAGGGTTGCACTTAATCATAAAGTTGAGGCCTCTCAGAACTATAGTGGTTTTGAAGATCTAGCTCAAGATCACGTGCCATGTCTACACTAGAATTCCTTCAGAGTTGTTATGTGTAGTGTAATGTATTGTTTAATGCCACTAGTGGAATATATATCTCAAACATTAGATTGATTACTTATGGAATCAATCAAGATATGTCTAGGATTCTGACCCATGTTGCATTTCAGATCCAAGTATCTTCTTTCAAGAAGAACATATTTAGGTGTATCATTGATGAAGGGCCCTCAACCTATGTCATGTTTTTGTCAATATAGAGAGTTTTGGGTTCCTAGAGTTTGCTATGTTGGATACACTATTAATAAGGCATTTGATGGTCGTTATTTCAAACTATAGAAAATCATTCTGAATTTTCTAGTTGAATTAAGTGGCAAGGTCATCACCATAGAAGTAGAAGTAGTAAACACTCCTCTTGATTACAACATTCTATTTTGGGAAAAATGGATAAATGAAATGAAGGTTGTCGTGTGTTCAATATCACAAGTGATATAATTTTCACACCAAGGAAAAATTGTAACTATTGACTAGTTATCCTATTGTGTGCTTGATTATAACTCTAAGTATAGAATGAACATCATGCTTGTGACCAATTCTAATGCATCGTTTGAGAGTGTAGGTGTTGGAATGATCAAGTACTTATTTATCATGGCTACTTTTCCCTTTCCTTTGTTGGTGTGTTATGTTGCATCATCACATGTATATACAATTTTGTGTCACCAATGGATATCCTATTTCTTTTTTTATTTTCATCCTTTGGAGCACACTCCAAGTCTTTACAATTGATCCCTTTCAAAAATTGTCTTATTTTGAAGAAGAATAAAGATCATCACCAAGTTTTTTACTCTTGAAATGGAAACCATGTATGTAGGTTCCATGGCGCCTTTATCTACTATAAAGGTTTCCTCCCAAGTTATTCAAATGGCCACAATATACTCTTATCCATATCTCCACCCTAGGGAGGAATATGATTAGTTTTCCTCACCCATCTAGGCCTTCAACCCTCCTAATTCAAATGATTTCTTGGAAATTGTAATTTCCTTTTATTGAGGCTATTCTTAAAGCAATGACTAGTACAAAGAAACCATGCACCATAGGTTCTACCCAAAGAATGTGAATGATATCAACCCTTCATCCCTACTAGTGTGTATGTGAAGGGAAATATGGAGAAGATTTCAAAGACAATACCAATCAATATTTATTGAAATCATGGTGTCATAGAGAATGTTATGATTGGATTTTATTATTCCTGATAAGTTTGAAAGCTACAGAACTATTTTCAAAGAGTTCCATTATGTGTTTTCTTGGTAATTTGAGAAAATTATGGGCATTGATACCTTGACAGTTTAACATGAGATAAAAAAAATTATGATAATGTTAGACTCATTGGACAAAAATTATGACTAGTTAACCCAAAGAAGGAAACCACCATCGGGTTCGAGATATAAAACCTATTGAATGCTGATTTTTTCTACCCCATCCCTCTAACTGAATGGGTTTTGAACCTTGTTCACATGGACAAAAAACAGGGAATGATTTGTGTTTCTACTAATTTTCATGATTTGAATATTGATCCGAAGGATAATTATCCCACCTCTTTCATTGATAAGATAATCAATGAGGGTGCCAAATTTGGTGAAATATTTTCCTTGATGAATGGATTCTCCATGTACAATCATGTTCAAATTCACCTTGAAGATTAGAAAAAATACCACTTTTATCTATCCTTGGGGAACATTTTCCTATTAGAAAACATCATTTGGTATTTAAAACGTTAGAGCTATGTTTCATAGGACCATGTTCTATGCCTTTCATGATATCAAGAACATTGTTGAGACATATCTAGACTACTTAACCTTCATTCTAAGAAAATAGTTTAGCATCCAACTCATCTTCACGTAGTGTTTTGAAGATGTCGGTTTTATAAAATTCAATTGAATCCACACATGTGCATATTTTGTGTTGAGTCTAGAAGGTTGCTTGGGTTCCTTGTTTCCAAGTAAGAAATTATGGTGGATACCTTTAAGGTTGTGACAATATTATAGTTGTTTCCCCCGAGTTTGATTCATCTACTTCAAAGCCTCCAACAAAAGGATTTTTTTTTAAAAAGGATTATTGTTAACTATGTTGAGATTACCAAAACTATCACACACCTTCATAGAAAAGGAGTTTCATTTATGTGGGATGATCACACACAACAATCATTTGATGCTTTTAAAAAATATATCATGTTAACCCCATTGTTGAGTCCTTTAGACTATAGCAAGGATTTCCTGTTATATTATGTGGCATCGAAATCAATCATTGGTATGGCATTGGTTCAAGAAGATCAATCATGCCAAGAAAATGTGATCTGTTACTTGAGTAAAGGCCCAAGGGCTTGTTGGAATAGAATTTAGGTACACCCATGTGGAGAAGTTGGCACCAATAGTAGTTCATGTTGTTCAAAGACTACAATACTAGATACTCCTTAGAAATAGAGTAGTAATCACATATTCCATCCAAATGAAACATATTTTAATACGATTGATAATTAAGGGTATAGTATGTGAAATTTATCATTATACTACAAGAGTTTGATTTGGAATTTGTGTCATCTAAGTTTAAGAAGTCATTGAATTTTGTTGAGTTAAAGTGAGAGTTAGATTGAGAGGTGAAACAACTATCCTTGAGATGGTCTTGTAATATTTTAAAAGAAAAATGGCCTTCCAGTGCTTTCTATGATTTGAGACTTCTTAAGAAGATTGGACTTGTTTCATGAATCTTAACATAAATATAGAGATAAACAATAAATACTTGATATTAGATATCATGTTGTAAAAATTTCTAGTTTGTTTACTTTTTTTTTTCTTGATCTATAATAATGAAATTGAGATTGGATGTAGAGAATAACAATCATTCCTTCCCCCCCCGGATGGGGTGACATCAGACACGACTGGTGGATGGCTAGATGGGTAGACACATGGCCACGTCTCTCACCACCTCGAGCCACCCCAACCAACAATCACCTCCTCCATTAATCCATGCTTTTAATACCTCGGCCTCGACAACTTTGCATTCATTTGAACTCGAACTTGTTTAATGGTATGGCACTCCAGTTCATGGGAGAAATAATGGCTATGGGTTGGCCAAAGGCCCAGTCCCATTGTCTTGTCGGGTTCACCAGATTTAGGCCAGCACTAAGGAACGTCATGGATCATTCAATCCCTTGGACTCCCGAATCTTGGCCTCATCTTGCAAACTGTTTAGTTTTCTGCCTCTGGCTCGAGTTTTCTTGGCACTCTCAACCCTCAACGCCCAGTTCTCTTCCTTTGATCGACTGTTTCTTTTGGCTCTGGTTCGTTTCTAGTCCCGTGCATAACAATTCTCATTCACTCCTTGTTGGGTTTCCGATGATTTTCCTAATCTCGTGAATTTCAGGTAAGTCAAAACGGGGGGCAACCTGTTACGTTGCAAGAGGAAGTGGTTCGAGAGGATGAGGCAAGAAGACTCTTCCAAGATTCCCTCTAGACCCTGCGTGTGCCTCCACCCCGGAGCGCCCCCTAGCTTCTTCTTGTGTCATCCCCCTGGACCACTCTCCTGAATGGGAAACTACTCTAGCTATGCCTCCTTTTTCTTCTCCTTACTAGGCTTCACGCCAAAACTCAGCTCGTTGTCCCCCCACCAGCCTCCACCTCCCCCTCCTCCACCCTCCGCTCCCCCCGTTCTGTCTGTCCCTTTCTCTTCTTCATCCTCTCCCCTCCCCTCTCTCGACTCCCTCACCTCATCCTCAGATTTACCTCCACCACCTCCGCCCTCTCCTGTTTTCACCCATTGTGCTGGGAAGGAATTTATCACGGACTCTTTGGACGCCATCAAGAAAGCAATTGAGGATGTCAAAGGCGCCATCAATGCAATGCAGCAAAAAGAAGAAGAACGAACCCGTTGTGAGGAACATCTGACGGCTCTTCTACAGGATCTCAGGCAAGCTATTTCGGACACAGGTGCGCTATGCAGGGACACCGCGCAAGACCAAAGGCACGAGCAGAGGCTCGACCCTATCTCATGATAACCTTTTCTCGCTTAGGTTTCCAATGTTTTTATGCATTCAGATAGTTTATCTCACAAGTTCTTCGCCTTGTGCAACATCTCAGTTCTAGGAATTTGCAGTTTTAGCTCATTTCAGTTTTGTGTTTTGGTATGGATAGTCTAGCAGGAGGTATAATCACCCTACGTGGCATACTAGATCTATTTTTGTACATTTCAAGTTTATTACAATTTTTCAAGTCTTGCATGGTTACTCTAAACTTTAATGGCCGCATGGCAGCTTTGATTTCCCACCAGGGAAAAGCTGCCACAACCACCTGGGATAGCATGACAATTGTAAGTCTTATTGCTTAGCAAGTTCTAATACAAATTCTAACTTACAAAAAAAAACAATCATTCCTCCCAACCACATAAATAAACCCAATTGACAAAATTTTTAACAAGCTATAACAAAATCTAAATAATATATTAATTGATAAAATTTTATTTCACATAAATTTAAACAAAAACATGGACTAGTTGCTATCAGTTTTTTCTTATTACCATACAAAATTTCAAATTACTTAGTCTAGGATGGGTGGGTACGTTTCCAATTGCTTCTTGTTAGTCCTTGTCGGAAGGCTTGGGACTATAGCAATGAGTTCATTGTTGATTTGATATTAGTTTATGATTGACTTTAATTTTTTTTAGAAGTTCTAATGTTTAACTTAGGAAGTTTCAATTTATATATTTTAAAATAAATAAAAAATATATTTGTTACAATTTTATTGGCTGATAACTTTGAAGTGTTATTGCCAGCTTCACTTCTTCCAATACTTTAATTAATGTTTATTTCACTTCTTCCAACTACCACTCTTAACTCAATTACTCACTGTCCTTGTTACCTTGAAGTGACCTAACCTTCAGTCCTTTCACGCTCTCCCATTCGTCTTGTTTTATTAGCATTGAAAATTTGTGTCTTTATCGTTCCTTTTTCGAGGGAAGTCAATAATGGCTAATGCGATTTGGTGGAATTTGGGGTGGAATCCTTATCATAATTGACTAACATTACAGTCGGATGGATAAGAACTGGGAGATGTGGATGGATCTCTATCTGCGTGTAATTTTTATTTAAGATTTTAGATGCTGGAATCCATGGCCTAAGCCTGTTTGAGTTTGAGTTTTGGACACAGAGTAGCGGAGATTGAAATAAGGAAAAATGGAGGGGGGCATGGCGGTCAGCGGGCCGAAGCAAGGCAGGGCTGAGCTCTATGAAGGGCATATTACTGCATATGTGATATTGGCATGCATAGTTGCTGCTACAGGAGGTTCTCTTTTCGGCTATGATCTTGGAGTTTCAGGTAAATTTTCTTCTCAAAATCTTCCAAGAAAAGCCTTTGTTTGAATTTTCCTTTAAATGTGCTTTGACCGGTATGCGGATAGTTCTCAGCCTAAATTTGATTAGCGAAGTAGTTGTATTTGAACGGAATAACAATGATCTTCCTGGTTCTAGAGCGATCATTGAGTCCAGAGACCGTTCAAAGTTTGCTGCTGAAAATAGTAATAGCACAGTGGCTCTACCAAAAATAATTTGCATGCTTGAACTTTAAAGGATTTGAAATTTTATTTTTTACTTTCCTTCAAACTAGCTTTACCTCTTGCGGTTCAATTCGGCCTCTCTTTATTAGCGGTTTTGTTTAAGTGTTGTAAATGTGGATAGTTGAACTAGTTAGTAAGTTTACTGAAGCAATTAAGCCATGGATGATCTAACAGAGTAATAACTCCATTATGGAAGTAAATAAGATGTATTTTTAAAATCAATGGGACAAGATCTGCTTTAAAATTAAAATTGCCTTTCAACCGATGTAACTTTTGCTACTATTGAATCTCTGTAATGGTTCTTCAAGTCCTTCACTTGGTGAAAATGGATCTGTCATGTTCATACATAATAGTAGGATTTGCATCCCTTAAATAAAATCCTTAAACAAAATCCTGAATCTTACCGAGAATCTCTTTCTTTGGCCATTTCTCTGCATGGTTCTAAAACATGACTATTCCAAGAATGTACTCTGTTGTCAGTCTGAACATTTTTCTTTCTGTAAGTGGAAAAAATCTTAGGTGTGGCACATGTTATAGGAAGAATCCAACAATTTACAGAAAACAAGTTTCTTTATTAAATATACATGCAATTGCTCTCATCAATTGTTGGATTGTGATGAGATAAACACGAATCTTTTGATTTAGATGAAATGATTCAACAATTGAACATTTCAAACCAATAATTCCATGTTATAGACTCTTTGTTTGCACAATTACTTCATTCTGGGAGATCTCACAATTTCTACAAATATTTCACTGTTATTTATGTGTGCTGAAATAGTTTTAGGTAAAAGGTGAAGCTTAAAAATCTAGAAAATATTCTAGACATTTTGAAAACGAATAGGGGGTTTTTGAATGTGTAATAGGAGGAGTAACATCCATGCACGGTTTCCTCAAAAAGTTTTTTCGAGATGTTTATGAACGAAAGAAGCATCACCTCCGTGAAACAGACTACTGCAAATACGACAACTAGCTGCTCACTCTGTTCACTTCGTCGCTTTATCTTTCTGGCCTAGTTGCCACATTCGGGGCCTCGTATATAACGAGAAGCAAGGGACGAAGAGTAAGCATTATAATCGGAGGCCTCAGTTTCCTCCTAGGGGCGATCTTGAACGCTGCCGCTGAAAATCTTGGCATGCTTATAGTCGGTCGTATTCTTCTCGGCGCCGGCGTTGGATTCAACAACTAGGTAAATGAACTTCGGGTCATAATAGCGCTCCAGTCAAACCCTAATTGTTTGTTTTGCTGCATTTTATTTGCATCAAACCCTAATAGATATCTTATTTTCATGTACAGTCAATGTCGTTTTATGTTCTGCAATTCTGTTTGCATCAAACCCTAACAAATTTATTATTTTCATTCATAGTTTGTGCTGTCGTAGGTTCTGTATGTCTATTTTCATCAAACCCTAATGAATTTACTGTTTCATTTTACAGTCGGTGCCGATGTATCTCTCAGATATGGCACCGGCCAAGGTCCGGGGTGGGACGAACAATTTGTTCCAGCTCACGACTTGTTTGTTAAGGAGTCAATTGGGCTATTCTTATTGACACTTTGAGGATAAATATCATTTATCCTAGGTTTGAAGCCATATGTTTTCTATCTTCACACCATAAGCTATATGCATAAATGTGAGCTTGTTTCAGTTACACATCGTGTCATAATGTTGACATTAATTGTAACATGTAAATGGTGTACTACTTGTACCAACCATAACAACACTAGTTCACGTAAATTTCACATTAATTAAGTTTTAAATAAACAATATTTATTTATATTCAATACTCAGGTAAAACATATAATAATAGGACAATTTAATTACGCCGATAGGCATCCCCCTATTGGAATTGATGAATTAATCAACCTTTTAATTACAAATTCTAATCTTAGGGTTAAGAATCAAAGATGCTAGCATATTCTTCGTCGTCATCCCAAATCAATGAATGAGATTTAATTTCATAACTTTCTTGCATTTATGAAAGCGTACGTTTTCCTTGTTTACTTTTTCACATTTACTTAATATGATTAAGGAATTACTACCCTAGCCATTGATTACCACGTTTAATTGATTAAGAAGGATTAATATGTAAAGAACGCTTCGTTTCCACATTCATTATTTATCTCGGATTAACAGTGAACACGATTTTATGAAGGTGAAGAGTTGGATGTGAAGCGTTTAAGATGCGGCGGGCGTAATGATAATAGGTATCATATTTGGACAGGTTTCAGTTGCCGCGGGAGAGTCGTGGAGTGTCGGTTGGAATACTTGGAATGCGAACGGTGGAATGGCCTGAGGCCTACGTTTCCAGGTGGACAAAGGATGGCACCTTATGGAAGGATGGTGCATTAGCTTCCTCTACCCACTACTCCGTTCATGTAGATAATCTGACCTCGAATCTTTCTAAGCCCAATCGTCCTGAAATAATATAGTATGGTTTTTGAAACTCAGTTCATGTAGATAATCTGAGCTGGGATCTTTCTGAGCCCGACGGTCCTGAAATAATATAGTATGGTTTTTTATTCAAATAGAATAATATAATACATGGAATTGAAACAACCTGAACAGTCCGTAAAAAATCCCTTGCTTGTGCGCTCCTTGGCATACATATTCATCAGTCTCTCCTTGAATTTGTACTACTTCAAATGTGCAAAGGAAAAATTTCCATACCTACCGACAAAACAACAAAAATCGGCACCGTATGCATGTGTCTCTGGCTTGACTTTATGCTACTTCAAATGCCACATGCAGAAGATATTGTGCGCAATGCTTCACAGGATATTGTGTGCAATGATTCATAGAGTGGTCTTCCATTCTATGTGATTAGAAAACCTTTCATCCTTTTATTGGATTATAATGATTGAATAATTTCATTGCTTTCGCCTGTGGACCATGACAAAAATAATGTATAGAGATCGCCATGAAAATGGCATTACCAATATTTTATGGTGATATACAGATATGTCTGCCTGGTGAATTCGTAAACGAATTTTTCTTTTTGGCCAATATCATCACGTTAGTTTGACATGACTTAAGGCTAACAAATGCAGGATTACTTTACCTGGAGCCAACAATGAAATTCTTACAGAGGCGAAATTCCTCGCTACAGTAAATCAATCCATTTCAATGTATATTTTCCATTTGCGCTTTTATATGGGAGAATTCTCAAAGTTTGTATTGAATTGGGCGTCCATCAATTTTATATTAATAAGAAATTGATTTTTTGATTTCATTAATCGTTCGTTTTATACACATGGAGGGTTCCTCACCCTCGATATTACAAGAAGGTAATTTTACTTGATGAAACAGACATTCATGTTATTTTCCTGATTATTGTAAGGCTCGTGGTGTTATTGAGTGCCATTCCTTCATTGTAAGATTACATGTCCGCCTCATCTCTATCGGCCACCTAACGTTAAATGGATCACACACAAACTCAATCGCGTTTTCTTTTTTTATTTTATGAAATCATTATTTTTATTAATATTGGATGGTAATTATATGTGTATACTGCATCTACAAATTCAATATTTGCATAATTAAGTTGATTTGGAGGTCTGTTATGCCTTATGCGTTCTATTAAAAAGACTTCAGGCTTTCGACTTTACATGATGTTAGGTGATGTTAAAAAGGTTTTCGAACTTTTTGGATTATTAGCGTTCAATTAAATTTTAAGAGCAAACAAACTTTAATTATATTTTAAATTTTTTATATAAATTTAATATATAAAATTATAAATATAATTTTTTCTTATAAATTAAATGTTATAAATATAATATTTAACTAAAAGCATTCATATTATATAAATATAAATATTTTGGTAATAATTAAATTTTTTATGTATTAAAAAAGTAGATTTAACCTTAATCTTATTAATAAAATATTATTAATACTTTAATGTTATTATATATAATACATTTATAAATATTAAATAATAATAATAAAAACAATTAACTTTATTATTGGTTATTAATAATATAAGTAATTAATTATATTATAAAAGAGTTCTTTTAAGAGTATACATGTCTTTTATATAATGTTTATTAATTAATATTAATGCTTTATAGTTAGCAATACTATATTAATATTATACTATGGTTAATGGTTATTAAGGTTAGTATGCACATGTCCTTCATATAATAGTTATTAAATGATATTAATGCTTAATTATGTTAGAAATAATGTATTAATAATATATTAAGGTGAATGGTAATTAGGGTTTGGGTTATTAAGGTTAGTGTTATTAGGATTATTAGAATTATTAAGGATGATTAATATAGTTATTATTAATATAAAGGGATTTTAATTATTATTATTAGTTAATAATAATAATAATAACTATTAATATTATTGAAACTGCTTTATTAATAATCATTAATACGTATCAATAATTTATTAAATTTATTAATAATAGTGGATGATTAATATAGTTATTATTAATATAAAGGGCTTTTAATTATTATTATTAGTTAATAATAATAATAATAACTATTAATATTATTGAAACTGCTTTATTAATAATCATTAATACGTATCAATAATTTATTAAATTTATTAATAAACTATTATTAATACTTTATTAATAGTAAAAATTATATACATTACAAATATTATCAATAAAGTATTTTTAATACTTTGTTGTTATTATACATGATACATGATACATTAATAATTAATGATTATTAAATAATAATAATAATTAACTATATTATTAGTTATTATGAATATACATAATTAGTTATATTATACAAAGAGTGTTATAAGACATCTATTTATTTTAAGGATTAGAAAATATGGTTTAATGAGTGTGTGGAATTTATTCTTTTTA
>JASDQU010283686.1:900-11686 GCA_032191745.1 Picea mariana
CAATAATCAAAATCCATATTTACTATGAGAAGTACTATGTATCTTCCCATTGTTTGTTTCCTTTTCTTATCTGTTTGTAGAGTTGATCTTCTCAGTTTGGTTGATTGGATGCATGAGGTTGAACTTCACTGAGAGTTGAAGACTGTTCATTATTTTGTTGGGCATAAGAGGTAACTGACTAGGAGGAGTCACTAGAGGACTTGGTGTGAATGAACACTTTTTATCTTTTCTTGACAAAGGTTCATGGATGGTTGTCTTCAGTTTTTTACTTGCTTGTGAGGAATGAGTAGGAGATGCAATATGATCAATTTGTTGGGCATGCTGGTTATGTGGAAGTGGAGGAGGAAATGGTAATGAAATTGTAGGTCAACTATGATGATGGAATATAGGTTGGTTTCCAATGTCTTTCCAACCATCATTAACAGATACCTATGGTTGGAGTGAGTCATGAGGTGGAACATGGACACCTGAAATATTTTGATGAGGTTGGTAAAGGGGTCTTTGTGGTCTAGGATGTGGTTGTAATACTCCTTGACCCACCAGGTTGAAGAACCCAACTTGAAATAGTTGGTTCAACTCTTGAGGATCAGCATCAAAGTGAATGCAAAATATTGGTCTTTTGTTACCCCTTTGCCAAAAATTATTTATGCCCATGCCTCTTCCATGGCTTCCTCTGCTAAAGAAACTCATCGTCTATAAGCAAACTTAGATTATAGTATAGAACAAGAAAGAATAATCAACCATCAATTAACTGTGTCTAAAGATAAATTCAAATATTGGCTCTTATTATTTAACACAAAAGCATGCATGACATTAATCCATTGCTTTGTATACAATAATCACAGTCATTCTGCTAGTTAAAATTCACAATTTTCATTATCTAGAACATGGATATTCAATGAAACTATGGGATATGATTTGGATTTATAATGAACGAAAAGTGTTATTTATGAAAAGGAAATAAATGATTATTGTTCTAAATGAGACTCATTTGTCAATGTTTCATGGAAAATTGCACATGAGACCTAGCTAAAGCATAGACAAACAAAGTTTATCAAGAAAAGGAAGAGAGATACAATATGAATAATGAGAATCAATGTATATTATGATCTAATCAATGATTGAGTGGTTTTCACTCATATATGCAATGCCGTCCTATAATTAGGAATGCATGCATAATAGTGATGGTATAAAATTAGAAAGTCTAAAATAGAACTAGTCAGTTAACTCCCACTGAACTAGTGTGCCGAAAATAGAAATTTCTCCAGCAACCCCTCTGAAAATCACTATGGAGTAAAAAATGTGTCACGACTACTAGGCCATATTAGGTACTCATGTACAATGCAACTAATGAACACTGAATAAAAATGAGGAAAGAGGGAACACCACGTGGGAACAAAACCCCCCGTCAAAAGACAATGCATCAAAAAAAGAAAAGGTAGTTTCTAGGAAACTATGTTCTTCACTGCAAGACAATCTCGCAAAGTCTGAAACTTATGCTCAGTGAAGGTTTTGGTGAATATGTCGGCAATATGTTCAGAGGAAGGACAAAACTACAAATCAATGATCATGTCATGTACTAGATCTCTGATGAAATGCATGTGGACCTCAATGTGTTTGGTTCTCTATCGTTGTACTGTATCTCTACAAAATTGCAGTGTACTTTGATTGTCACACCATATGATAGTTGGATAGTGAAATTGGATACCAAGCTCGGTAAGGAAGTGTTGAAGCCAGAGTGTTTGAATGACACAGTTGACTATTCCTTTGTACTCGACCTCTACAGAAGATAAACCAATGGTTGATTGCTTCTTACTTGACCAACAAATTGGGCCTGACCCCAAACTGAGAGTGTATCTGGACGTGGACTTGTAATATGTGCTATCACCAGCCCAATCTGAATCTGTGAAGCCTATGGGATATAATGCACAACAAGTTTCATAGTGAATCCCATAACTCATGGTGCCTTGCACATATCTGAGGGTGCGCTTGGAAGGCTTCTAGTGCAGATCATGGGGTTCCTACATGTATCTAGAAATTGATCCTACCGCATCTATATATGGACAAGTGTGGGTGAGATACAAAGGACTCCCCACCAACTTTCGATACAAATTGTTGTCTAGGTGTATACACGCCATCCTCAAGTCTAATCCCATATAAGAAGGTTGTAGGTGCAGACTTACAATCTGTCATGTGGAATCTATCCAGAAGATCCCTGACATACTTAGCCTGAGAAAGTTTGATGTCGGAATCATCTTGATTGATCTCAAGACCAAGAAAAAAGTGTAGTGGACCCATGTCCGTCATAGAGAACCTGTCATGCAAAATATCTTTGACCAAAGCAATGGTTGAAGAAGAGCTACCAGTGATCAAAAGATCATCAATATAGAGTACTAAAATCATCACAAAGTCAGTAGTCCTCAACATGTACACATTGGAATCATATTTAAATCTAACAAAGTCATGTGAAAGAAAGTAAGAATCCATCTTTTTATACCATGCTCTAGGTGTCTGCTTGAGTCCATAGAGAGACTTATTCATTCTGCATACTAAAGATGAGTTTTGAATGAACCCCTGAGGTTGCTCCATGTAGATCTCCTCTGAAAGGTCACCATGAAAAAAAGCATTATTCACATCCATCTAGTTAATATCCCATCCTTTGGTTGTTGCAATGGCTAGAGCCAAGCAAATGGAGTCCATCTTTGCTACAGGAGCAAAGGTCTCATCATAATCTATCCCATGAATCTGCTGAAATCCTTTTGCAACTAATCTAGCCTTGTACCTACTCACCTAGCCATTTGTTGCTCTCTTGGTCCTGTAGACCCATTTGCATCTGACAAGTTTCCTCCCTGGTGGAAGTGGAACCAGATCCCAAGTCCGAATCTCTAGGAGAGATTCATTCTCCTCTTGCATGGTTGCTTCCCATAGTGGATTGCCAACAACCTCACTATAGGTATGCACATCAAAAGATTGAACCATATAGCAATGTATGGGCATCATTGGTTCAGAAGCTAAAAGTACATGAGAAGGATCCACATGCTCTGATACCAATGGATCCCCTACAAGTTTTCCTTCTTCCTAAAGTGTGGAATGTGCCCACTTGGGCATTTTTTGAAGCTCTGATGTTGGCTCCTCATTTGGTTGTACTACCTTCTCATCTGCATGTACATAATCCTTTTAATATGTGTCTAAATTTGTAGCATTTGAGTGTGTGGAATCATCATCTCTGATGTTTGGAACTGATGGAAGCACAAGAGTCTTTGCATGTTGCACTGGAGGTGCATGCAAAGGAATCTCCTCAAACTGAACAGTGCGCTCAATGATGAGCTGGTTTGTAGAGGGATCAATCAATATGTACCCCTTCACATCATCTGGATATCCCACAAAGATGCAAGGTGTTCTCTGTGGATCTAAGGCTTTCCTCTTTTTAGAAGGAATATGGGTCCATGCTCTAGATCAAAATATGCAGAAGTGTGTGACATCTGGTTTGTCACCTATCCAAGCCTGAAAAGGTGTCTTGTCCTCAACGGTTTTGTGAGGTGCTCTATCTTGTATGTAAGCAGCACAGTTTATTGCCTCAACCCAAATCTTGGAAGGAAGTGATCTTGCATGCAACATGCAACTGGTCATCTCCTTGAGAGACATGCTCTTCCTTTCACCAAATTCATTTTGTTGTGGAGTGTATGGAACTGTGTGTTGCAACTGGATACCAGCTTCACGATAAAGATTCTGAACATCTTTGTTGATATACTCCCCCCCATTGTCTGTACAGAGGATTTTGATTTTCTTCCCAGTTTGGGTCTCTACTAGAGCATTGAAGTCTTTGAGATGCTCAAAAACTTCATACTTTTGTCTAAGAAAATAAACCCAAGTATATTGTGAGTAATCATCAATAAATGTAAGAACATGCCTTGCTTTGTCGATGGACGGATATGGAAATGGACCCATGAGATCACTGTGAACAAGCTCCAAGGAAGAGGAGGCTCTCATTGCTTTTCTCTTTTCAAATTTCTCTTCAGGATGCTTGCCAAGAATGCATCCTTCACAAACCCCTTCATAAAATTGAATGTCTGGAAAGCCTTTGACCATTCATTTCTTGGAAATTCATTGCATGTACCTAACGTTTAAATGACTAAATCTCTCATGCCATACTCTACGACTATCATTAGCATGTGTAAGTAGCAAAGAGGAGTCATATCCAATCAACTTAGTGAACTTATACAACCATGATTTGTGATCTACCTCACCAACTGCAATAATGGAACTTTCATGCATGTCAAGTACAATAACTGAATCTAATGTAAATTCAACCCTTATACCTGTTTGAGTGATATGATAAACTGAGAGCAGATTTATAGAAAGCTTTGGAACATGTAAAACATTTTCAAAACTTCCATTAGGGACTTCCACTCTTCCCTCTCCTGCAACTGCTATTGGAGTATCATCCCCCATGAGAATAGGAGGTCCAAAGAATGAACCCAAAGAAGTAAAAGCTTCCTCTTTAGCAGCCATATGATGTGATGCGCCAGAATCTATAATCCATGAATCAGATGAGGAATTAATTACAACTAGAACATGATGATTATATTTCTTAGGCACATGGTATTCTTCCTTCTTCTTCTTAGATCCGTAAGGAATGAAGTCTCCAAGGTTATTCTTATGAAGTACCTGTGTCATAAGATCGATCTGTTTCTTCATGCATGTGGATTCTTCATGATTATTTTTATTGCAATATGTGCATTGTTTTCCCTTCTTCTTATTCCCTTTGGAATTTGAAGACTATTTGGAACCTGAAGAATCCTTGAAGGGTTTGGAAGAATTCCTAGTGCGACCGTCTCACCCTTCGATAGGAATAGGTTGCGACGATTCCAATCGTTGCACCTTTCGATAGGGATAGGTCGCAACGATTGCGGAAACTAGGTTTACTCAAATCCTCTTTCTCTCTTCTCTGGATTGTCTGGGTTGCTCCAAGTAGCTCAGCTTTGATACCATGTCAGTGTTTCATGGAAAACTCTACAGAAGACCTAGCTAAAGCATACACAAACAAAGCTTATCAAGAAAAGGAAGAGAGATACAATATGAAGAATGAGAATCAATGTATATTATGATCTAATCAATGAGTAAGTGATCTTCACTCATATAGGAAATGACATCCTATAATTAGGAATGCATGCATAATAGTGATGGTATAAAATTAGAAAGTCTAAAATAGAACTAGTCAATTAATTCTCATTGAACTAGTGTTACTCCCACTAAACTAGTGTGTCGAAAATAGAAATTTCTCTAACATCATTCTTAACCAAGCCATTTTAATGATCACGCCATCTTCATACTCAATTGAAGGTCTTGTTAATAATGCTCATTGTTCTAATTCATAACTTCATTTTCCAATTACAAAGTTTCTATAAAATCATATTTCTCTTGGAATAGAATACGGAAAAGTAAAATGCTTTTGGGAAAAATTGAGGGCTTTATAATTTGCGAAAAATGAAATTATGGAGGGAAATGATAATGATCAATGTTATTTCCACATACAAATATCATTTCTCAAATATCAGCAAATGTGATCAATTCAAAACTGAAAATATAACTATGTATTTGTCTTTTGTATTCAATTCACTAAAATATCAACAACATTGTAAAAGCTCTTCTTTATAATTTCTTGTGAAAAGAGTCAAATTCAAACTTTTGAATTTTAGCCATTTAAACCATATTTTTTTTTAAATAATGTGACCATAGTAATAAAATGCATCTATTCCAGGGTATCAGAATCATTCCCATCTTGTGTTGATAAACATATTTTCCATATATATTGTTAACTACATAACTGTTTTTTTTTTTTTTTAAAAGCTTCCCTTTAAAATATTTGCAAAAACGAGACTTGAAGCCAATATGGTAACAAAATACCAACACAAAATATGAAGTCGACTACACACACAGGCTTATCACTTCCATTCAACACTCCCATGATGATAAAAAAATCGTGGAGACTGAAGATAGGGTCATATTTTTGAATTCCAAAGTAAGTGGGTCGAGATAGGAGTATAAGTTGAAACCCTAGGTTTTGAGTTCCTTCAAAGTCTCACCACTATAACTTAAAATATGTTGGTGTATTTGGCCAATAAGGGCATGAAATACATATGAGCAAGTAATCGAAATATACCCATATGCCCCAACCAAAACTGAACTGATAATAAAGTGAGCCCCCTTTTTTTACAGTGGGAGTGCACTGTTAACTTCGATTTGTTTTGAGAATAGAATCCACAGTCATAAAAAGGAACCCACAGTGTCTAATAGCAGGACATATCCATGAAAACCCAAATGCAAACAATAGTAATGAAACTATTTTCCTCATCCCAAAAACTCTTATTCCTTTTAAACTCAATTGTATAAGTTTCAATGCAAAACCCAGGTCAAGAGTTCTCCCTGGTGATCTTATTTTTCGTATCAACTTCAAAATAAATAATTTACCATACAAAACATCAAAATCCAACAGAGACTCATTCTCATAAAAAAAACATTGCACACAAACAACTTGAGCCAATATTCAAAATTTATCAGAACAAAGCAAGCCATCGATGTTAGAGAAGTCGAAAATGTCAATACCTGTCAAATTAATCTAAATAGACACGAGAGGTAAGTCCAAGATCATTATCCAACCACCACGGCCTTAGAATCTACAAACTCTTGACTAACAGGAGCATGCCATTTCCAACAAGCAACAATGCGAAAGGCGGTATCCCCGGGAGTGAAAACCAACGAGAGTGCATTAACTCTCCATCAACTCACGCCATTTCAACATTTACCAAAACTTACCAACCTTTCACAACATCCAACCAAAATCTACATGATGGAAAGCACTTGCTTGCCAACTCGGACTCCAATTCAAGCCTTATTACTTTGTGTCGAGCCCACAATCATATCCAAAGAAATATACCACATTCACAACCATTGTAAATTGTCACTGCTTATATATCATCCATATCAACTTACCAACCAAGCGACGTGAAGTATGATACCCATAACATATATGAATTTAATTATAAGTCAGGTTCATTCACACTTTTCATGTGACAACCTTGTATAATACCATATGTGATATATATGTGCATGTAATAAATTGACCATTTGTTTTTTTAAAATATGTCACATGTCAAATTAAAATATATAACTTTTTAAACTTATAATGATAATGTCATAATTATGGTGTGAAAGGCCTTTCACTTTCTTTTTCTTTATTTTAATCATGGCAACAACATATTCAACACAATATGAGGATAAGGAGTATCCTAAGTCTCTGACGAATAAACCATTCATGCATATGAGAAGAATAAAATACCACGGAGTATTTTAATTTAACCAAATGTTTGCAAGTAGCATTTCTTTCTCAAAAAAACAAGGAGCAAAATCAACTTAATGCATCTTCTCTAAGGGGTCCCACCTACTAGTTAAATAATATAGTAGTAGAAATAGTATAATGCATTGCAGTCTWTTGCAGGGAGGATTCATGTTGCRCAATATTTTGCATCAACAATGTTTTGTTTAGGAAATCATCTTTCACAATSCATTGTACTTGCAVGAATAGTGAGTATAGTTTGTCATAATTTCATCATATGAGGATAAGTTGTGTGTCATTTTTTTGTGTTACGAAATACCTTCCATGCTTCTTTCATTGAGAAGCTCTCACAAGCTAGATTTAATATAGCAACAAAAGGGTGAAGCTCTCTTTTACAAACTTTAACATCAAATAAAAGAACATATTCAATATCCTTTGATATGGTATACTACAAATGTTGAAAAAAATTAAAAAGCCAACACTCTAAATTTTTCTCACATCTATGATGTTTTTCTGGATAATAACAAGGAATAAATGATTTGGCTTCATTAAAAAGATGAATATATGGGAATCTTTCATTCAAAGAGTCTATGAGAGACTCAATATAACCTTATGTGAGTTGCTAGCAACGCTCTTGTGTACCTTCAGTGAGAGGTTTTATATTTTGTTTCATTACATCACTATAATCAATCTCCATGGTTGAGATATAGATATATTGTAACCCATGTCTATCTATAACTACCCCTTCATATTTAGTTTCAATATATCCATATTGAGAGTCACTTAAAAATTTTGAAAGATAGGTTGTATCTTTTGCAAATGTTTTTTTTCTCAAAAACCATCTAGACAATGTACTTATAGTCACTTCAAGAGCCAACCTAATAGTTGTAAAGTCTACATTTTCTTCTTGAAAACTCTTGTTCGACTTGTTCAATTCACCCAACACATCAACTAGCATATGAAAACAAAACTAAATGGAATAAATTTGTGTCTTATCATTCCATGTTGAAGTCTTTTTTTTTTTTTTTTCATTTTTCCACAAACTTAAAATCACTAGCATAAGCTTTATAATAACTTGTCCCTAGATAACCATCTCACTTAGTGTATCTGTAAAATGTCAAGAACATCAATTTGCATGAATTTAAGCAAATTGTTCAGTTTAGTGTTTTTCGTTGGTGAGTTTTGAACCCACAAATACACCTTATTTACATTTTTTCAACATATAATAACTCTGGTACTTTCTTAGAAGCATATGTTGCTACTAAAAACTCATGATGAACTACACAATGAAATGTAATAAGGTTTGGAGTGTCTTTTTTCAAAAATGAGACATCCATTTATATGTCCAAACATCGTTTAAGCTCCATTTGTAGAAACTACTATCAAATTTTTATCATGAAGGCCTCTAACATTTAATAATTCAT
The DNA here is from genome assembly GCA_032191745.1 of Picea mariana. Lineage (NCBI taxonomy): Eukaryota > Viridiplantae > Streptophyta > Pinopsida > Pinales > Pinaceae > Picea > Picea mariana. Next base: position 9,661 of record JASDQU010283686.1, read on the forward strand.
TGACACTATCATATATTGTTTATCATTTTCCATCAATTACATCCTTAATTTCATAAACTATGAGATAGGTGGCCCAAAACCCTTTGAATCTAAATAGGTTGCATAAACAACAAGGTGTTGTTGTAAGGTGTGATCGGTGTTTTTATCAACCATTAACGAAAAGAAAGGACTTTCCAACATATTTTTTATTTGAATATGTTCAAGATGTTTTGATATGCAATATATAAAATCATTTGAAGACTTATGATTTTTGTATGAAAAGTACTCTTGAGACTTGGGCATGTGTGATGTTTTTGCATCCATGAGAAATTTGCAAAGTTTTTCATACTTTAATAAAGATAAATCTTCTTGGAAAACAAAGTATGATATTTTCATTGTAGTAATCACTATTTCCTTATTTTCATCTTCCATCTCTCTAATGAGATCTGGGATTTGCTTCATTTTTCTCTTTAATGCACTAATCCATCTTTCATTTTCATCTTTATGTACCAGTGATTTTTCATGAGTAACAAAAGCATCATGTTGTAATGTGGTACAACCATTCCCTAAACCCCACGGTCCATTCATCCTATACTTCTCACAATAGCTACATTTCATAGTGATTATATTATCATGTCTCCCATAATTCAACCAATCAAAGTTATCTAACCATTCCATACGAAATTTCTTTTTTGCTTGCATTTCAATTTTCTTTTGATCATTAACCTCTTCTTGAACTTCATTTGTTTATTTATCTAGATCATCATTAAAAAAATTCCAAAATTTTCATGCAATTGTTGTTCCAATTGAGTATTATGGGTTTCTTCACATGTTTCTGAATCGTTTTGAGTCTTGGAAGTTTGTGCTTTTGTCCATCCAAACATTTCTTCAATTGTTGCTTGCATTTTTCTTTTTGGAAACATGTGTGTATCCACCTATGTAAAATAAATAGGTGAAACCCAAGAGTCAACTCAAGCATGTCCCAAAGAAAACCATATAAATCTGTACTCATCTAAAAAAAAAAATTATATATATATAGTTATAAAATTTATAAACATAAGAACAAATACCTATTAAAATTTATGAGTCCTAATATTTATTATAACATTAAAATTTATTATTTATAGAGGTTGAAAAAAAAACCTGATTCTAAAAACACTCTATACTCCCCCAGATGGGGTGTTATTGTGCCATCTTGGATGACGCGACTTGAAGATGATAATGTCAACACCCGATATCCCTCTTTAACTCTTGGATGGTGTTTGACGTCTACCGTAATGGAGGAAGGGTGCTTCCCAACTTGGAAATCGTTATGATTAGCACAACATCCGAGGATATTTTGCAATATGGTACAGCAGATATGTTGAGTTTTAATGTCTCGTATGTGCTCGCCATTATGGTAATGGAGAATTGTTATTACTTAATGGTTGTATGCCACACCTCGTGGTGGATAAAGATACGGATCCCCCACCTTGGTACATAGTCTTTCTCCTTTTTTGGTGCAAGCCCTCCTGGATTGTCCCAACGACTATTTCCTCTTTCTGTGTGTTTCGTTCCACCTTCATTCACAGTATGCCTCCCCTTCGTGGCAAAGTCATGCATGGCAATGGCATATTCTATGGGCTCAGTAGTATGAAGAGGAATCCTCCGCCAAAGGATAACACTATTGACAGCAAGCCTAACTCGACTGACTCCCAGAATGAGGATACTTCCCAAATCTTTGCGCACTTGCAGGGTGAAGGCACAACCCAACACTTGCAGTTGCATAATATTTCTCAGGGGATACAAGATAACTCAGATGAAATGGAATACTGGAGTTGCAAAGTAGAGTGGGAAGATCAACAACAAAATGCAGGCATAAATCTTGGTCACGTTGACTTGAAGACTAACACAATTGTTGAGGCAAATGAAGCTACCATGACTCCTCATCCTTGGGTTGTTGGTGTTGATTCTCCAACCAAAAAAGTAAGTGGCGCAACTCAAGTGACTCTAGAGGCACCTCATAATTTCACCGCAGAGGAAGACACCAACACTGTCCAATTCTCGA
>JASDQU010283689.1:903-14553 GCA_032191745.1 Picea mariana
GTTAGATTCCATCGTGATGTAATTCGCCACCGTAGACACAATCGTCACATTTGAATACTGTCAAAACACTCTTGCTTTCAGTTAGGTATAATAGTGTTTATTCTGTACAAGATAGAAATAATTGTGAGTTTTTACTTTAAGAATAGAGTTCACTTGTAAAGATAATTTTGACAGATTTCTTTTTCATTCAAAGATAGATTAAATAGATAGATCAACTAGTTCAAAGATATATTTTTTTCTTTTCTTATTCAGAGATAGATTTAAAAGTTCATAGTCCTAGATTGTTTAAAGCTACTTATATTAAATATTTTATAGTCCTAGATTGCTTAAAGCTCATTATTTAAAGGTTTATTTATATATTTAAGATAGAATATGTTCTTTAAAAGTCATCTTTTTAAAGTAGCATTGTAAATTGAAAAGAGTGATGATCCCTACGGTAGACCATCTTCTTATCTAGGTAATTTTTCCATTAGCTTTTCTTTCTGCCTTGACTCATACTGTGTGACAACTCTAAGTTTACTTACCCCGGGTTGATAATTTAATTAATGGAAATTAGTACATATAGTTTACCCATCATTTATGGCGTCATTGTAAGGGAGTTGTCTTAAGGTATAAAATAGTTAGGAAGTTGATTATTTCTAAGCATTAGTATTAGTTTGTGGCGGGGGAACTTTAAGAAGAGAGGTAAGAACCTGTGCATTTGTTATAGCAGGTTCCCCCAAACCCAATGGTAGTTTTTCTTTTTGTAGTGATTTCATGAACAAACCTAGGGACCCAAAGGGTAGATATATTAAAACCAAACCAAAACTGTTGATAAAGGTTCCTTCTAACCTTTTTGGAGGAAGGAACACTCCACCCATAAAATCTGCAGAACGATACCAAAAAGTAGGGGATATCTCAACCCAAAGAGCTAAAAAAGTCTCAAAAGAGACCAAAATTGGGGAAACTATAGAGAAGAAAATTGAGACATTAGTCGTAATGGGACAGGAGGAAATACCACTTGAACCTTCATCAGAACCAGCCAACACAACCTTTTCCTTTTCACCACCATCAAGGGACTCTAACTTTGAAGATATCATTGACCCTGAATAGGTGAAATCTCTCTTTGGCAGTTCAACCAATATAGTTGTATCCCAAGTTGAAACAACAACTTTGGCACCAATAGTTTCAATAGGCTCGAGTAAAGTCCCAGACATCCAAATAGTAGATAAATCTTCCTATCGAAGGAATACCCTTCCTGAAAAATAACCTTGGGACACTTTGTTATCTTCAAGGATAAAACCATTCAGGTATTCTCTCTTTGGGAATCAAATCAGTATGGATGATCAGGAGGATCACAACCATGTGAGACATGATGAGGGAGAAGAAGTTGGAAACCAAAAAGAAACCACCTTTGGGTTTCCAATTTTGGATACCACACAAAATGTCAACATGAAGAACATTCCACTCTCTTCACTACCCACCTTTTATGGAAAGATCAGTGAGGACCCAGATACCTTCCTATTTGAGTTTGACATCTTGTGTAGAAGCTATAACTACTTGCAAGATGCCCAGAAATTAAAACTTTTTCCTGCCACTCTCAAGGATTCTGCACTAACATGGTTCATGGGGTTAGGAGAGTCTAGTATTAGGTCTTGGGAAGATATGAAAGCTATATTTCTTAAGAAATACCAAGGCTATTGCAAATCCARGGATTCTTGTAATGATATTTTTAAACTTCAACAGTTAGAGGACGAGAGTCTCGAAGATTACATGGAACGATTTGCTTATACCTCACAGAAATCGAAATACCATGACCTTCCAGATGATGTAGTSAGGACTCTTTTCCTTTAAGGGATTTTGGAAGAATATCTAGAGATACTTAACCTGAAGGAATCAGGTGACATATCCCATAAACTATTCACTGAAATCTATGAAATGTGTAGAAATTACTCAAGGAGTAGGGCCAAAACTGGAAAGAGTGTTCGGGATCCTTATAGTAGAATCTTAAAAGCAGTTAGTTCCGGTGGTATTACAAGGGTGGAGATAGGAAACCTATTGGAGAACTTCAAAACCGATATTCTAAGTACAATAGGTTCCCAGTTGGACACCTTAAAGATTAAGAAGAAACAGGAGGAAGAGAATGCAGCAATGTGCATATTTTGTCCAAGGTGCATGAGGAAGCATTCCTCAAGGGAATGCCCATTAGACAACATTTCAGTTTGTGGCTTTTGTAATGAATATCACCCAACTGAAAAATTCCCATCACTACCCTGTTTATTAGCCATTGATAGAAGTGGAGATATTGGGGAATCTTCTTATGCACCTAGGAGACCATGGCATCCTAGGCGTCAGCCTACATACCAGGATCTACCACCTTAAGTTCCACCTTATTATTAGCAACCACAATAGTGGAACTCACCAAATTGGAAAAATTGGTCTCCGCGGTATGCTTCACACCACACTTGGCTACAAGGATGGAGAGGAGGGCACACCCAAGGAAACACTTAGTTTCCACCTGTTCCTATACTCACACATCCTTACCCACAGTTTCCACCGAACATCCAACAACTCTTGTCAGGTTTTGTTCCCCCACCTTTACCTCATATTCTACAACAACCCCAGCGATTCCAAAATACAATCTCCCCAGGACCAAAATTATTACCAGCACAACCGGTCCCTAATGCGAATAACAAACCAACTCAACCTCTTCACAATGTTGAGCTGCAAACCTTCCCGGCATATGTTATTTCTTATGTTCCACTACATGATATTAAACTAAGGTCGGGAAAAGTTTTGGATAGATAGAGGCCTTCAGTAGTCATCTGAGAAGAAGAAGAAGATGAAACTCTCGAACAATACATGGATGACACTAAGTGGGAATATTTTATTATTCCTAAAGACCAGGAACAGAAGCTTCCCCAAAGTGAATCTTCACAGATTACAAAAGCTCCTCCTTATCCAGAAAGATTAGCAATTGAGAAACCAACGATTCGACCGGAATTTGACATTTTAAATGAATTGAAGAATATCTGTGTCAAAATTCCCCTATTACAAGCCATAAAGGACATTCCAATTTACAGTAAGGTGATCAAGGAATTATGTATCAAGAAACAAGGTAGGAAATAGAAATATCCTCCAACAATACATTTGATAAGATAATTGTTTGAATACATATCAAAGCAGCCTAGGGTCACAAAGTATGAAAACCCAAGGAATCTTGTAGTAACAATAACCATTAATAAGGTTCCCATTGGAAATACCCTCATAGACCTAGGGGAAGCCATTAATGTTATGATTTTTACTACCTTAGAGGAATTATAGTTGAAACCCCTCCTTATACCTACCCCAACTATTTTGGAATTAGCAGATAAGACAAAAGTTATACCTAAGGGAATCTTGGATGACATCATATTCACATTAGCATCATGGGAATATCAAGTAGACTTTCTTGTCATTCATTCAAAGGATCCTACTAAAGGGAATCCTGTTATATTGGGAAGACCTTGGTTGGCCACAACCAATGCATTTATTAGTTGTAGAGAAGGTGAAATGACTGTCTCTAATGGACTTTCTATACAGAAGCTTACCATATACCCACCAGCTCAACCTGTTTTAAAGAATCTATGGTGGATTGAATGTCTATATGAGAATGAGAACTAGGAAGAACCTGTGTTGTCTAGTGATCGTTCCTTGGCACTTTAGGAGAAAACAACGGAGAATGTATTAAATCAATTTATTTCTGCAATCACGTGTGTTGACTTTACACAATCTTTTCCCCAATTTGAGTACATTTTTGGTGAAGAATTTCAAGAACAGTTGGACCCATCAACTTTGTCTTCAACATATTTTATTTTTGAGATAGATGAATCTGCCATATCTTATACCATGCCTTATGGAATTAGTGTTATCGGACTAATCAGTAGGTGCGGACACTAACTGATCTCCCTAGATCCACCTGGATATAGAACAAAACAGGACAGGACATGACTCTTTCCCTAAGTTTTGACCATTGAATTAGCTAGTAGGGAGGAACAAGTAATATACCTTTGTATCGCTTCCTAGGGTCTTTGTTTCTCCCACTTCGCTCCGGTGCTCTCGTGAGGTCAAGACCAAGACAACACAAACCAACCAAAGTGAAGATAGCAAAATATATTCAACTGTCAACTTATGTGTATGATCAAGCAATTACACAATAAAGTGAGAATAGCTTTATGGGAAAAGGACATGCCACTGTATCATATTAATTGAAAGTAAAAGATCACAACCTGATCGCCTTGATGTCACAAGCTTCCATTCGGTGGCTCTTGGCTCCAACACACACACTCGCTCAATCATTGTATGAAGAAGATCAAATCCTCTTGATAGACTTGCTATAGTCTGCAAGCTCCTGTTCAATCTAAGTCCTTCACACAATTCTTTCACCAATTCTCCAAAGAATCTTGCTTAACCTTTTCCATGAGAATTCCCTCAATATATAGGAGAGAATGAGNTTCCATTCGGTGGCTCTTGGCTCCAACACACACACTCGCTCAATCATTGTATGAAGAAGATCAAATCCTCTTGATAGACTTGCTATAGTCTGCAAGCTCCTGTTCAATCTAAGTCCTTCACACAATTCTTTCACCAATTCTCCAAAGAATCTTTCTTAACCTTTTCCATGAGAATTCCCTCAATATATAGGAGAGAATGAGATGGTTACTTGGATAAGAATGATCCCACAATATCAAGGAATCCAGTATAAGGATAACCATTCGAATGCCAACCCATTCTTCTAGAAGATTCCCTTCTAGAACCATCGAGAATTCATAATTTTCCAAGCTTTAGAGCAAGTTCTCACCCTAGATATGTAGCACAGTGCGAGAAGTTCGCACCCTAGCTTGAGGTAGCCTGTGAGAATGGGTCATTCTCGCACCCTGGTATATTAGCAACCTGCGAACTCTCTTCAAAAGTATGTTTTTTTGGGGAAGAGATGAATGTCTATTTTCTCAGGAGAAAGTTCTTATGAGGAGCCTGAGTACACCATCATCAATACACCATCATGATGACCAAAATCATGGGTAACAGAATGCCCCCCAAAGTATGAGGCCGGAATCAGTGACAACCGAAAGAGTTTGTAAGCTGCATGTGTGTGTCGAAAACCAGGAGCACACTTAATCGGAAACCTGCGAACAACGAAGCATCTGTAGAATATCATATATATTAATTCTGAGGTAGACATTCCCATACTCAGATCACAGATGGATGACATTGTAGACATAAGTCATGGCCACCAATCATACACTGTGGATCCATGCCGTCAAAATATAGCATAGACACCAGGAATACACTATGGATCTATGCGAGAAAATTCAAATTAAGACGACATAGCCATGAGACATACAAAGTGGATCTATGTGTCACAAATTATACATATTCCATCGCAACCTGGACCAAGAAATGATATCCAGGGTCTTCAATCTCGTCGCCCAAAAGTACGAATCTAACCATGTGATTACATGTGTTGAAGTCGAACATGGTAGAAACCACTTGATTACCAGTCATTGATGAAACTGTTAACAAGTGCGAGGGAAATCACCATTGATGTCAATGACTCCCAAGGTACTCTAGTACAATCCTTCGAATGTGAATGAATGAGTTGAAGTCGAACATCCAACAGAATCTTTTGATCAAGGGTCAATGATGTAAACCCACTGTCGAAAGCGAGGAAACCTGCCATTGAGGCATGCAAGTTCCAAGGTACCAAAGAATTTCTAAGTCTTGTTTCCAGATAATGAGCTAAATTCGACGGAACAAAACTCGTCACAGGAGGGCCTTGATGTATCCCCCATCAGTGACACCAAAATGAGTAACAGATTTTGAAGGTGAAATAGAGTATGATGTAAGTTGGACTGGACACAGGGAAGGCCGACACGGAGAGAATGGACAACTGCAGATGGCCGACTCAATATAGGTTTCAGATGAACTTCTCTTGAATATATGAACGACACGACCAATGATTTGGCAGCATTGACTCAAAGATGACACAAGGAATGACCTTGTAGCAAATCAAATGAGAGGCAAATGGATTTCCCAAACCGACTTCAAATAATGAATAGGGGGTGTCATGTTCAAGAGCGACACTTACCGCCAATTAATATGAAGATGAAAACATATCCCTTTCCCAAATTTTCCCCCACCATTTCTGGCGAGTACCTCTTTATTTTTACGCAAGCTTGAGGAGGATAACATATGCTTGTTGATATAAGCTTATCCTTCGGATAAGTCCTTCAGAGTATGTTTAACGAANCCCAAACCGACTTCAAATAATGAATAGGGGGTGTCATGTTCAAGAGCGACACTTACCGCCAATTAATATGAAGATGAAAACATATCCCTTTCCCAAATTTTCCCCCACCATTTCTGGCGAGTACCTCTTTATTTTTACGCAAGCTTGAGGAGGATAACATATGATTGTTGATATAAGATTATCCTTCAGATAAGTCCTTCAGAGTATGTTTAACGAACCCTAAGAAGGAGTGGTTCGGTCCAATTACGGGTCTGTCGATGTTTTTTTAACAAGTCCAAAGATAGAAAACTCGAAGATTTTTCATGATTATAGAGTTTGGAAAAACACTTAAAAGATAACTCTCTCAGTTCCTTTTTCGTAAACTAGTCTGATGAGACCGAAAAAGAGATAAATTATCGCTCACTAGATGCTTTCTTCAAATACTTTATCGAGTGTGAAAATAGCAAGGTCGCTCGGCTATCTTTTCATGTTTAGAGAGTCTGAAAAGAGCTTAAAGAGGACTCCAGGGGGGTTCCTTTTTTCATATAACCTTGTTGAGCCCGAAAAAGTGATAAAAGTATGCTCAATCACGTTCTCATGTATTTTCAAGCGTGAGAACGGACAAAGACCAAGCTCAAGGTTTTGTGCAAAAAACCATGAAAAACAATCAAAACATGCGATGAAAAAGAAAAATATGTCCGCATCCCTGTACATGATCATCAAAGTCGTTACACCTGCAAAAGTTACACTCAAAAGGGAATTAGGGTTTAGGTTTTAATAAATAAACAATTATTAAAAATTAAATAACATGGTAAAAGTCAATATAAAGAAATAAAAATTCTTTTTACAATATCATTTTCACTTTTCCACTATTTGAGCCCAAAAAACCCCCCTTTTACCCTCGAAGTTTGGTGTCAGATTGCGGGAGTTACAAGCATTCATTCGACAAGCCTTCAGTGACAGTGAGGTAGGCTCTTTGTCCTATACTCTTTCATGGTTTAAATTTTCATTTTCATTGGTAAAAACACATTTTTGAGTTGGTTTTATGAGCCATTCTTACACTTAGCCATTCTCGTAGGTGAACTACACGGGACCTGCGAGAATGGGTCATTCTCGCAAGTGAGCCCATAGTAGCCTACAAGGTTCTTGCACTATGCCTAAAGGGCACCTGTGAGAATCGTAAAGCATAAAATTTTTTTAAAGTTTTGCTCAATGAAAGAAAACCAATTTATGAATAGAGTTACTAATCTTCTTTTTGTGCTCCTTATGCAGGTAGTTAGCCATCACAATGGTTTTGGAATGGCGCGAAAGGGAGGACGAAGAAGACAATGCCATTGCTGGAAATCATCCACCCACTATTGTTTCTTTGAGGAACTGTGGTCTTCTGAAGTACTTTCATATCCCAGGCATGAGGGCCCATATCAGGTTATTAGAGTACCTTGTGCATATGTGGGATCCCAATCAGCAGGTATTTCATGTAGGGGTCCACAAATTGTCCTTAGATATTGAGGACATTTACTTCTTGACTGAACTGTCACGGTGTGGGTACCACATGAACCTGACTGGTAGCAGAGGTGGTGGGTTGCCCATGAGTGAGTACTGTCACTTACACTGTGTTCCCGAGGCAAAGAGGAAGAAAGGGAAAGTAGCTATTTGGGGACTATGGGATTTGACCCTCCGTACTATATTGTTCACCATAGCTCGGATGGATGGGAGCTCCACTCCTCACATGGCACTCCAGAGTTACTTTCAGTATGCCATAGAGTGTACTGAACCTCGAGTTTTTAACTGGGCAGATGCAGTGCTTCGTAGCATGAAAAGGTAGTTGACCAAATGCAGATGAGGCAACCTGAAGCAATTTGGGTATGGATCTTTGTTAGTGTCCTTCTTTCTTGAGAGGGTTCCATTACTGAGGCTGCAGGTTGAGTGGAATTTAACGGCTCCCAGGGATCCAAGAATGTTGAGATGGTGTTAGCTCATGGCCCGGCACRTAGCTGGACTAATTATCAAGTATGGTGATACCTTCTTCGATTGGTTGCGACCACAKATGTTGATGGTCAATGATTATGCTTATGCTAGGTTGGATTTCTRAGGAGATCCAGACTTAGTCCTGGCGGAGGATGCTCAGTGGGGGGAACTTGGTAAGAAGTACACACATTTTTTCTTTTTAAATGTTTTTGTGAATTTTTATCATATGCAAATGTTTTTTATATGTTCATCCAAAGACTAAATAMAAAATTCATTTTTGATGACACAGATGTGGGACCTTATCRACCTCCTGGTACTTCTCCCATTCAGCAGCGAGGAGAGGTAGCACCAGTGCCTTAATGGGATGCTGAGGATTATCAAGCARWGGAACAAAACCTAGAGGGTTTGACAGCGGATATTCCAGACATGCCTCTTGGAAAGGTTCCACGACGCTATCAGCGTCACACAGTAGGAGTGTCAAAGTCCATAGGTCGACTGCTCCCTAGGGTTGCTTGRGTAGTTGTGTGTTACCGTGAACGTCATCCATGACGTSACTTTGTAGAAGCTATGAGCTTCAKATTTTGACATTTTGGTATTCAGACAAAAAAWTTTGTAAAAACTCTTTTAATCGTTATATATACAGACGGCTTCTACCAGTTTATCATGTGTTGTGTGAAAATTGATGTGATTGATTTATAAATGATCGAAATGTCTATCTAATACATAGTTAGCCAATGCATCAGTTAATGTATTTAGACATCTAGGAATATGTTGATATTCAATATAATCAAAATAACGTTCCAAGAGGCGAATTCGCAAATACACCCGTAACAAAGTAGGACTTCGAATAGTATATACATTACTTAACTGTAGTACTACAAGCTGAAAATCGAGTTGCACAACCAAATGACAAATTTCGAGCGAGATAGCATCAATCAAAAATTCAATAATGGTGCTATACCCTGCAATATTGTTGGTCGCACGGCTGAGACACACACCTCGTAAGGAGACAAGTTCGTTTGTAGGGGTGTAAATTGCCCATGCAGCGGAAGCAAAGTTTTGAGTACTACGGCTAGCGCCATCAACGAAGCCAATGTAGGGTAGCGAAGACTCTGACATCTGGAAATCAAACACAACGTCACATAAGGGAAGAGACCAGATAACGACAAAAGCAAACTATAGTAACACACAAGAAGTATGATACAATAAAAATACAAGTACTCATGCACAGGCGATTTTATGCATAGAATTTTTTCAGGTACAACCCATTCCTGGGTTCACTCAAAGGGATACCATCGTAATCTACTAACTCATAAGCCCCTTTTTCCAAAACTCGTCGAACGATATAAGGACCTTGCCACATAGCTTCGAATTTTCTAGCTCCTAGCATATCTCGATCTTGTTCATAGAGGAGAATGAGATCTCCTTCAGAGAAAATGCGAGGCTTGACATGTTTGTCGTATTGGGCCTTGACACATTTTTTCTAAGCTTCTATGACTAGAGTGGCATCGCGTCAAGTTTTGTCTAATCGCATAAGATACAATAGACGTTCTTCCTCAGAAGAAGTGTTTGGTAGGAGTTCAACAACTATTTTTAAAGAGGGTATCTCGCGTTCAATCGGGAGAATGGCTTCCCAACCATAGACTAACCAGAAAGGTGTAAACCCAGTAGCGGACTTGACGGATGTCTAGTAAGCCCACAATGTCAAAAACAACATTGTGTACCAACTTGTTTTGTGAATCCCTATCATTCGTCGGAGCATAGTTATGAGAACTTTGTTAATTGCTTCGACTTGGCTGTTGGCTTGTGGGTAATAGGGCCTTGAGTTTTCATGGCGAATACCCAACTTTTCAGTAAGTTCAGACATCATGAAGTTTCTAAAGTGGCTACCATGATCAGTGACGATAGCCTGGGGAACACAAAAATGAGCTATGATGTGATTAAAAATGAATAAGGCTACAGTCTTTCTAGTGTTTCCAAATGTCAGCATCGCCTCGGCCCATTTCGTAAAGTAATCTACGGCTACAACGATGTACCCATGCCCCCCGGCCAAGTGGGGGTGACATGTCATGAAATCGATGCCCCATTTCGCAAAGGGACCAATGGAGACCACAGGGTGAAGAGGAGCGGGATGCGACCGTATCTTGTTATTATAGGTCTAGCAAGCATGGCATTTTTGAATGGAGATTATGCAGTCATTAAATAAAGAAGGCCAAAAATACCCTACCCATAAGATCTTCTGGGCAGTAGAATACCCAGAAATATGACCACCACAGGCTCCAGAATGGAAATCATTCAAAGCTCTCTCGGCCTCGTCATATGTGAGGCAGCGTCGAAAAACAGAGTCAATCCCCTGACGATAAAGAGTATCCCGAAGGATAATGTATTGACAAGATTGGTATCGTATTCGACGTCGTTCAGTACTAGACAAAGTTGGCCAGAAAGTCTGGTTCTGGAGATATTTAATGATATCGCCATACCAAAGATCATCAGTGCTGATGAGGAAAAGGGATTCATCAGGTAATGAATCAGCTGCTACATTTTCCGTTTTAGAATAGGGAAAGTCGCATATCAACTCGGCAAACACTAAGGACTTCTTAGACTTGGCACGTTTTAATTCCAAGTCAAACTCCTGGAGTATCACAATCCATTTGGAGTATTTTCCCCCAAGCAATTGATGTGTGAGAATGTGTTGCATAGGGTTGCAGTTAGAAATCACTGTAGTCTTGCGTGAGAGGATATAGTGCTGGAAGCATTGGATAGCTTGGATGGCTGCCAAGGCCAGTTTTTCGACATGTAAATACTTGATTTTGGTAGGCATTAGATTGTGACTCAAGTAGTAGATAACATGTTCGTCGTTAGCATCATCCTCTTGGATGAGAACCATACCAATGGTGTAATCCGAGGCAGCAAGGTAAAGGAAATAATTGTGACTATAATCGAGGGGAAAGAGAAGTAGAGCATGCATGAGGGATAACTTCAAATCTTCAAAATAATTGTTGGCGATGGTATCCCATATGAACTCAGACCCCTTTTTTAATAAACACGTAAATCCACGAGTTATCTCAGCGTAATTTGGGATAAAACGATGAAGAAAATTTGCTTTCCCCTACAAACTTTGTAACTGGCGAAGTGTAGAAGGAGGAGGGACATTAAGGATCACCTCAACCTTTAAAGGATCCACCCAAATCCCTTGACGTGAAATGATAAAACCTAGAAGGCGACCGGATTCCACGCAGAAAACGCACTTATGAGGATTCAAACGTATATGATAGAACCGACAGCGGACGAAAATGGCTCAGAGGTGGGTTGGGTGATCGACTCGGCGCATTGAATGAGCGGGTAAATCATCCAAATATGGTTGAATGATGTGCCTGATATCATGGAAAGCATAAGACATAGCACATTGAAAAGTTGCGCCAGCATTCTTGAGATCGAAAGGGAGTTTCTGATAGGCAAAAGTACCCCAAGGACAAATAAAAGGAGTCTTATGTTGATCCTCAGGAACAATGTTGATTTGATTATACCCGGAGAAACCATCCATCAGAGAGAAGATTTCACTTCCGACGCAATCGTCGACAATCTGATCGATGAAGGGGGTAGGAAAGTTGTCTTTGGGACAAGCTTTGTTGATATCCCTATAATCAACGCATACACGAATAGTGCCTTGTTTCTTATCGATCGGGACAAGATTGGAAACCCAGTCAATGAGAGCCATCGGATAAATAAAACCAACTTTAAGAAGTTTCTCGACTTTGAGCTTGATAGCCGTCGCTTTACGTGGGTGAACTGGACAAAGGCGTTGCCGAACGGGTTTAGCGTCAGGGTATGTCTTGATCTCTTGTATCACAATCTCAGGGTCGATACCTGACATTTCTTCGTAGCTCCAGGCAAAGATGTCATGAAACTCTTTGAAAAGGGATGTGTACGTGACGATTTCGTTAGAAGAACATGAAGCTCCGATATGGACATTTTCAACAATTCCAGGTTTGATGGATATGTCGAGGGGAATCGTGGGCGAGATATTGCTTAAGTTCCCTTCAGAAAACACATCATGTGTGGACCCAGGAATGGTGGAGATGACGACAATGGTCAACAGGGTCGAAATTCGTTGGTAGTTCTGATGGTATGCTACTCCAGAAAGAGGATGGAACGATGATGTCCATCGTCCCAATGGGTGTCCTCGATGACAGACATGATCATCTCGTCAGTGGGAAAAATGACACGTAAAGGATCTGGAGATAACTCACCAAGAGAGGGGGTGGAAGGGGTTGTCGATTGAATGGCCTGATAGGTGGATTCAATCAGACTTAACGGCATTTCGTCGCCGTAATGAAGATAATCTCTAGGGTCAGGTACTATCCAGGGGTCGTGAGACGTAGGAAGTTTGTGAATCGAGGTGGAGATCATGTTGATTGAAGCAACGGATGAGCGTGGAACATCAGGCAGTGGAATGGGGAAAGTACCCATTAACGAARAGTCTTTGATAAGGCCTACACTGACATTCTCATAACCCGGTGGGGTTTTAGTGATGAACGGTACATTTCTATTACGGGTATCAGAATTAAAGAAGGCTAATTGGTCRACAGTARCAACCTTCCCTTCATGTGGGAAACGTACCACACAAAAAAGGGTCGACACAACTGCGTGCATGGAATCAATCTAGCTGCGGCCAAGCAGAAGATTGTAATCAAGGGGAGCATCGAAGACTCCCACTTCAACTTGGACCGTTTTTCCTTCTATCATGATGGGCAACAAAGGAAGGACACCGTAGGGCTTAAAACTAGAGCCATTAAAGGCTTTAAGAGTATTTTGGGATTCATTCAAAGAGGGAGATCCGATGGCTTTCCAGCAAGTAAGAGACATGACACACGTCAAGGCACCCTCGTCGATAATGGTTCGGAAAATTTTTTTGTCAGAGACAATTAGTTGGATCTGGAATGCGAGTTGAGGGGGTAACCTTGGAATGTGATCATCCAAGTCAAAGATTATTAAATTCGTATCCGTCGGGTCGATTCCACTGATATCTTTCAACAGTGCCTTCTGTTGTGTAGGAAAACTTTGAAGGACTTCGAGGAATGACATCACAAAGGGTGCTTGGGCTAGATCTTCAACAATGCTGCAGTTCTGGGCAGCACGAGCATGAGGATTGAAAGCCGATTTTCGAACGATGCCCTTCGGGGGGGGTCGAAGAACTGTGTCAAGTCTTGGTCGTTCGAGATGAAGAGGACCGTTGGTAGGTGGAGTCGCGAGAGAGTGTTGTACCGAGGAAGGAGGTAGATCATCAACCTTCTCTTTAGAGGGAGAATAATCTTTGGCTCGAGTGGTGAGGGCAATGTCGTTTTTCTTTGAATCTCTAGTACACATCAATACATAGGATGTAGTAGAAGATGAGGGTTGGTCATGAATGACCAACTGAGCCTGTTGTTGAGACG
>JASDQU010283690.1:0-14553 GCA_032191745.1 Picea mariana
CCAAAAGTAATGTAAAGTGTTATGCAAAACAGATTAAGCATATAATCATGAGAAAGGACGTTGTATACCTTGGAATGATCAGGTGAGGTGATAATGTGAGTCTAAATACTAGTGATGAAAGGTATAATAATGACAAAAGGTATAGGCAAAAAGGTGCATAGCGTGGTCCTAACATAAACGTCATATGAATAGCAATAGCATCAAGTCTTGATTTGGTTGTTTTCCTAAGTTTGTATTGATGGTTAAAAGAATTGAGATCAGTTCGATCTCATGGTTATGTAACTATTTTTTCCCCTAATTTCCTAAGAAAAAGGGAGGCCGATGTTATCTTTCAAAGGCTCGGAATCTTGTTATATAATCTAACATAAGTTGTAGAACAAGGGAGCCAAAGATAAAGTCAAGTTGTTGTAATTTTGAGACAAGAAATAATTGACATTTCTGAACTCTATAATGAGAGCGTTATAATTTTCATATTTACTCTATTTTAATACAAATTCGGACTTGGTTCATGGTATCTACTTGTTTGAGTTTTTTCTTTGCTCACTACCAGAATAGGAAATGGCCCACCTCTCCCGGAACGTTAACCTAAGTATACAATACTTAGTTAGGTTAGCATTGATTTCATTTAACTTGTGTTGATTCATTTGTGTATTATCCTGTTTGTAGTGTTAACATTGGTTTTACAACAGAATGATTTAAGAATGTGTTTTGCAATGATTTCCATCTAAGGTTCTTTCATACTTGGAGTGTGTTATTGGCTCTAAGATAGAATCATCGATAGATAGTTTTATGTGAATCTTGTTCTATGTTTCATTGGAAGGATCTTGCACTTGCAATAATTATGTGATAGTCTCTATCATTGTTTTTCTATTGTGCATATAAAAGACTTAAACCTCGTTTCCTCTCTCTTGGAATATATTATTAAGACAAAACTATTTGAGAGATCATTTATCAACCAAATGGAAATGTATGAATGTTTGATATAACCATAATGCATTTTAGTATTTGACTGTGAGATTAAGTCTTAGGGTTTATTTTTTGAACCCTTTGTGTGAGTGAGAGGATAAAGGGGAACTCTGTAACAATAATTGGTCCAGGTTATAGTTGCACAAAAATTACATCTTTAAATACTCCAAGAGTTGAACCATCATAAAATCTCATTCAAAAGAACATATCAATTGATTACAGAGGTTTGTAATCTATTGACTGGTAAAGTCCAACTTTAGTCATGTGACACTAAGAGTATGATTTACAGAATTAACAATAGGTTCTCTTGATTGATTAGGGTTTCTATTTAATTGAAGAACATTGTGACAGCTGTGTGATCTCTGGAGATATTTCACGATACCATATGCATCTTCTTAGAAGAAAAACATTTCTCTTTTTAAATGGTTTATTACCTTTTTCTTGCAAGTTATTGTTGATGTAATTACACAATCTGATAGAGATCGATTCTATCACTCATAAAGAGACATCCAATTATGGGCATGTCCAGAACCCCATTGTGAGAATTGATCCTGGATGATAGTTAATTATTTTTCTAGTAGTTATTATTGATCTTTGCCACACATTTAATACCAAATAGTGCATGGAAAGTTGAGACACACCTCTGTATGAAACAATTGTTTATGCAAAGGAGAGTGTTGTGACACCATATGCCCCTTGCATCAAAAGTATTGATTTTGGACTAAATATTAGATCCTCTTCTTGTAAGCTCTATCTCTATACTAAAGACTTCCATATGAGATCAATAACATTGAGGGAATATCCAATCTCTTTGATGAGTTGATAGATTAAAGAAGTTGGTCGGAGTAGAACTTGTGACCTTTCTATTATATTAGCTTTTAACAAAGTGATTAGAATTATTATTTTCATATTCAACCTCATATATGAAACACGAACACTTAGTCTCGTTAAGTGAGGGATTGTATCTTAAAACTAAAAAGGGAATTTTATGAGAAGAATTGATTACTAGTCTTTGTTTTAAATCTCCTGTGATAATTTGGCGAGTGGATCCTTAACATTTACAAACTGGAAAGAAAGATGAGAACAGAACTAAGAACATGATCATGCATATATAAAAAATCTATGCATGTCATATAAAATCATTTATTGTCCACTCATATTTGAATTTCATTTTGTAGACCAAGTTGAGTTGTTAAAAAGGCTTGTTTGATAGCATTGCATGAGTGATTAGTTTGTTGTATGTCTGCTTGTCTTATGAGAATCTAGAGTAGTACTAGAAATTCAACCCTTTGTATGCACATATTGTGTTTATATCTCATCAATTTACGAACTTAGGTTGACGAGTACAGGGTGTATTAAAGTAACAATTAATTTACCCAACAGTACCACATCAAACCTCAGTCACTAAAAGTGGTCTCTAGATATGCAATCTTTGATGCTTCATTTGTGATCCTCTTCACAGACCATATAGCTTCACACGTGAACCAATGTTTCTCTACATCATAATTACCCATTCTATGGAACACGAGTAGCCTTAATGTTGTACCTTGATTCGCCATTCTCAATCTAGGAAAATGTCCTCCTAACTAACTACCCATTGTTGGCGATCTAGGTGTTGATACTCTCCCTTGTAAAGTATTGTTGACTTTGTCTTCTTCTTCACTCGTATACTCTCTTCTTCTTCTTCTACTTCTCTATCATTTTTCTACTCCTATCACCACACTACCTATTATTCTTTCTTTTTGATTACAAATGTGCAAGGGGTGTGGCTCAAAAAGGGGTACCTCCATATTGTTCCTCATTTCTTATGAGGGAACCCAGAGAGTTTCCTACTTGTATTCATGTAATACCATCCATTATAGCTAAATCATCTTCCCCTTCTCAGTGGGGATCTTCACCATCCTCGCCTACTTCTACGCCTCATCTTCCTCTGAGGTTGTGGCATCTCTCAACATCCAAGGTGGTTGGACTTTGTCTTCTCTGACCCTACTACCACTACTTCTAGTATCTTTGTTGGATACCCTAATCCTAACATCGCGCCTCTTCGATGGCCTATCTTTTTCTATGTTTCTCTCTAGGACAACACTATGTCTTGCACTTCCTTCTGGTGCGGTCTCCATCCTCTTTATTCTATCTCTGACCCCTCTGTTAAGATTATGTACCTTGGGAGGTGTTCCCCATGTGTTTCTGCTCTCCCAAACACATGTGGGAAGTACTATGTACTTTGTGCCTTGTACTTTGTGTCTAATTTCACTTTGAATTAGGAGATTTAAGTCAAAAGTGAAATTTTGTCATTTATGCCTAAAATGACTATTAATTCACTTTGTGGGTGAATTAGAGACATAAAGTGAACTTAGGTAACTTAACCTAAAGTGGGTTTGTGAGTGAGATTCTTTTGGAGGGATCTCAACCTTTGATTAGACTTGAGATGGGATGATCTCATCCTTTGATCATTTAGGTTTCCTTATGGAGGTTCAAGAGGGGCACAAAGGAGGAAGGAGATCTCATTCACTCATTTGCTCACTTTGAGACATTGAGAGAGATCTTGGAGATGAGGTTTGTTGCATGAGGTGAGGCTAGCTTGGGTTCATGCTTTCATGGAGAGAAGCACCTAGCTTGGAGCCTTGTTTATTTATTGAGGAGCTTCCAATGTTGAGGAGGGCGCATCAGTAGTGGAGAGGTCTTACACCTGTCATATTGTAGTGGGATCAGTTTCAGAGGGAGGCCACACATCAATGCTTGATTATATGGAGGGGTTTTCAATTCAAAGCTCATAGTTTGCATCTGTAGGAGATTTGGTGGATTTGACAGCATTTATGAGGGGTGCACCTTCCTAGGGTGCACCTGGCTAATTTGGAATTGTATTTCAGCTTGGATCAAGATGCTATTGTGTCAGGTTCATCTATATTTTGTACTTGATGTATTCCACCATCTATTCTCCTCATTTATAGACATATATCCCAAACTGGTTTTCCCCGGGGGGTTTTATCCAAGGTCATGTTGACCAAAAATACCTGTGTACAAAATGATGTGTGTTAGTCTTTTAGATCTGTTTATTTTCAGTTGTAAAGATATCTAGGTGTGTTGTATTTATTTTAATATGCATGTGCTAACTCTTGGTTACTAAAACTACATGCTAAAGCACATAGAATTGCAAATACAACCGTAACAAATCAGCAAGAAGTCGTTGAACAGTTTGATGTCCTAAAACAGCAGCAAACCATTGTTAGACAGTTGAAACTTAGAGCCAAACTGAGGCCAAAGACAGACCCAGTTGGCAGCTTGATAGGACCTATAAAATCTTCGTGGTATCAGAGCTGAGGTGGCTGATTTTTTAGCAGCTTGGACAGCACATGTGTTGGCTTCCATATACATCTTCTTGGAAGATTTTTGTGGACAACCATTGATATTTTTCAGTGGTTGTTAGTGGGTAGATTTTTGTAGAGGACAGTTGGACAATTGTGATAGTTTTTCATCATTCTCTTTTCACACCTATGGAGTAGTAGTGAGGATGATTTGACTCAACCTCTTTTCACACCTATTTTGCTAGGAGTGAGGTCGGAATTCGCTTGCCTCTTTTCACACCTATGTTGACAAAAGTGAGGCAGTGTTTCCTTTGCAGTTTGAGCATCAATTGGAGTACAGTTTGGCAGACATGTCATCATCTCAGATGCATGTTGAGGACAGGCTAGCTGGGGCTAGCAATTGGTCACCTTGGAAGGAGAGGATGGTCTTTGTCTTAGAGGACCTCGAACTATGGTACATAGTTGAGGAAGTGGTTCCCGTCATTCCTCTCACTGCTCCCGTCTTGGTGGCAGAGTTAGGGAAAAGGAACAACAAGTCAAAGAGGACCATTTGTGATGGAGTTCATGATCATATCATACCCCATTTGACTGGGAAGACTTATGCATATGAGATATGGTCATCTCTATGTAAGTTGTATGAGATCTCCAATGAGAACCGGAAGATGGTTCTTTATGACCGACTCAGGGGCATTCGCATGCTCAAGGATGAGTCAGTGACTTCATTCCTTGGTTTCTACACTCATATTAGAGACGAGCTTGGAGCCATCAGAGAGGTGGTGGACCCTAACTATTTGGTGAGGCAAGCTATGAATAGCTTCACCAAACTGTGGGATCCATTCGTCTGTGGCATTGTTTTCAGGGAGGCCATGCCTACATGGCAGAGGATGTGGGATGACTTCGTCTAGGAGGATATTAGGCTTGTAGAAGATGCCTCTGAACAACGACAGCAGCAGCAGTTGCATTCTCCTCAGGGTGATAAGTATCTTTCTCTTTGGACAAAGGGAAAGAAGAAGGTCAGTTGTGGGGGTCAGTAGGGTCCCAAGTTTGGGGTCCCACCACATGGGAGTGGAGGAGAGAGTAGGAATGGTCAAAGAAGTGGTCAGAAGAGAGATATGAGCAAAGTGAGGTGCTTTGTTTTTAATAAGTTGGGGCACTATGTTGGACAATGTCCCAACAGGAAGAAGAACAGGTGTGGCACCACAGCTATAGCAAAGGAGGCAGAGTTTCAGACACAGTTTCACAGAGAGTGTACTTTCCTCATATGTTGCACTTCAGTTGAGACGGTACCCAGTATCTGGTATATTGATAGCAGGGCTTCGATCCATATGACTGGAGTTAGATATAATTTGACTGATCTCAGAGACACTGAGGTCAGGATGGAGATTTCTCTTGGAGATGACACATTGGTTAGAGTTGTTGGGCTTGGCACAACTACCTTTCAAAGAGATAGCATGCCACCTATATCATTCAGGGACATTCTCTATGTCCCTGGGCTGAAGAAGAATTTGATTTAAGTTTCTACCCTCCAAGATAGAGATCTTGAGGTGACTTTTAGAGGCACTGAGGTACTCATTCATCCTCAGGGGACTTCGCTTACCTCAGGACAAGTGATTGGAGTGAGGGATGGGAAACTATTCAGATTTCTTTTTCAGCCTCTTCATGCATTGGTAGTGAGCAACGACAGCAACAGATAGATATGTGATTTATGGCATCATAGGATGGCCCACCTACATCATGGATCTCTCAGAGGACTGATAGAGGTTGTGACTGGAGTGCCACAGATTAGTACAGAGCATTAGGATGTTTGTAGAAGGTGTGTGTTTGGTAAGTTTAGCAAGGCCTCGTTTCCCAGCAGTGACACCAGGTCAGTTGGGACACCGGATTTAGTACACACAGACGTGTGTGGGCCCATGACACGAAATTTCTTGAGTGGTTGTGAGTATTATCTCACATTTATTGATGACTACTCAAGGAAGACTTGGATCTATTTTCTAAATGCCAAGAGTGAGGTCTTCACACGGTTCCAAGAGTTCAGAGCTCTTGTGGAGAACCAATCTGGAAAGAGGATCAAATTCTTGCGGTCGGATAACGGGGGTGAGTATTCCTCCAGATAGCTCATAGACTTATGTGCCCAGCATGGCATTAGAAGACAGATGATTGTACCATACAACCCCCAGTAGAACGAGGTTGTCGAGAGGAAGAAATGGTTTATTACCAGTTTAGGGAGATCCATGTTGCACGATCAGAGTTTTCCTTTGTACTTATGGGTAGAGGCATGTGCTACTGCATTTTACCTGCAGAATAGGATCCCCCACGGGATATTAGGGAAGATGACTTCTAAGGAGGCCTTCACTGGTAGGAGGCCCCATGTCAAGCACATCAGGATCTTTGGATGCTTAACCTTTTCTCATGTCCCCTCGAAGAGGAGGACAAAGCTAGACCCCACAGCCCAACAGGGGATTCTAGTTGGACACTCAAAGGTGTCCAAAGTCTATCGCATCTACATTCTGCCACTTAGGAGAGTGGTGGTGCGAAGAGATATCAGATTTGAGGAGGATAGGGCTTTTCATAGATCTCTTGAGTCGAGAGTTAGATTTGAGGATGATCCAGAGGCACCGCTTGATGTCTCAGAGGGAGCACAGCATCAGGTTTCAGGTACATCAGTATCAGGGGTCATAGGGTCACCATGCACAGCTTCAAGGTCATAGTCAGAGCATGTTCAGTTAGAGGGGGCACAAACTTCAGTTTCTCAGAGTGTTAAGACGAGTCATGAGGTAGTCACTCTTGGGTAGAGAGACCTTACTTCTTCGTTGACCACTTCAAGGAAGAGGAGATCTAGATGGTTTCAGGAGACCCTGAAGGAGGCTAGAGAGAATGTATGGTATCCCAAGAGAAAGGTCAGAGAGAGAAGACCTCCATTTCAGATTAGGAGCATATTTGTCACTAGTGACGAGTATCAACGATACTAAGACACATACATTTGCGCAGGCAGTGGACCAGAAGTTCTGGAGAGAGGCCATGGTAGAGGAGTATGACTCCATTATGCGCAATGATGTTTGGGAGGTGGTTCTAAGGCTAATGGGGAAGTCAATTGTGACTTTCAGGTGGTTGTAAAAAACCAAGTATGTTTCATATGGAAGCATATAGAAACACAAGGCTCATTTTGTGGCACGAGGCTTCTATGTGATTGAGGGAGTCGATTATGACGAGACATTCACACCAGTTGCGAGATACACCTCCATCAGGAGTATCATTTCCATAGTAGTAGAGATGAGTTGGAGCATTCACTAGATGGATGTGAAGACCGCATTTCTGAATGGCTTTATTGATGAGTAGGTGTACATAAAGCATCCATAGGGATTTGAGGTGAGTGATAAGGAGACTCATGTGTGTCTTTTGAGAAAGGCACTTTATGGTATGAAGCAAGCTCCCCAAGCTTGGTATTCATGCATAGACACATACTTGCTTCAGATGGGCTTCAAGAAGAGCGATGTTGATCCTAACCTCTACTACATAATTAGAGGTGAGGACACGCTCATTCTCATTTTATATGTGGATGACTTGTTCATCACTGGAACCGAGGATCTCATAGCTGAGTGCAAGTTGGGACTTGCATCAGAGTTTGAAATGAGTGATATTGGATTGATCCACTACTTTATGGGTATGGAGATATGGCAAGAGGAGGGTCACATATTTCTCGGGTAGGGGAAGTATGCAGCAGATTTCAGATGAAGGACTGCAGACCCATGTCTACATCCATGATTACCAACTAGAAGAAGCTTACTGCTTCAAATAGCCAGTTGGTAGATGCCACAGTTTATAGGTAGTTGATCAGTTCACTCATGTATCTGGTTAAGACTAGACCAGATATTTTTTTTGTCGTGAACACTCTCAACCAGCATATGGTAGAGTCGAGGAGTGTTCACATGATTGGGGAAAAACACATTTTGAGGTACATTGTCAGGAATGTTGATTATGGCCTAGACTATATCAGAGGTGATGAATTTAGTTTGGTTGGCTACACAGACTCAGATTGGGTAGGATGTGCTACTGACAGAAAAAGCACCTCAGGGTGTTGCTTTGGTTTGGGTTCAGAACTTGTTTCCTGGTTCAGACGGAAGCATAAGTTAGTTAGTTTGATTTCAGTCGAGGCCAAGTACATGGCAGCCAGTCAAGCCAGTTGTGAGGCCATTTGGCTTCGTAAGAGGCCATTTAGCTTACCCTCGTCTCTCACCCCTTGCTACCTTATTTCTAATCCTTTGTTCTGCTTTCATCCTTAGCTCAACTCTTCTTGTGCATCTTTCGACTCTTTCTCTCCTATACTCTTTTGGGTTCATTGTTCCCCTCACCTCATCTTAACATATTTTGGATTCTCTCAACAAATCCATCTCCTCTCTCTCGTTTCCCCCTTATTTTCATCCCCCCCAAATGCTAGGGAGTTTACTCAACCATCCTATTTGGTTCCATGTGCATCAATACTTTCTCAATGAAAAACATCTTGATCTAGAACGTGATTTATTCTAGCAGTATTTTTCAAGGACCTTCAACAATATTCTTTCAGCCACGCTAAAATAATCATTGTATTCTACAATGAACTTAGTAATGTATCCTTCCTTCGACCAGGAAAACAAGAAGTCGATTTCTCGAACCCACTTGTTATCCAATGCCTTCAGCCTCTCGAGTGTAGTTCGGTCCCAGACTAGTGGTTCTTGGGGTCTCAAAGAAGTGTTAGTAGAAGTTTACCTCTTCGACCATTCATACAACAAACATGGAAAATCAGTAAAGAAAACCTCATGCAAATCAATGTAGATGTACCTCTGCTTCCAACGTTGGTTATTAGACCCTGAGTTTCTCGTCGGGAAAACTCATCTTCCTTCGTAGTTAACCAATCATGTGTTTCCTCCCAAGATGGATTCCACCTCATTCTCTCCCTTCATCATGCAATACAAAACCTTAAGGTCCCGACAACATAACCATTTATTGGCTCATTTATGTGCATCCTTCCTAACACTAGGGGGTTGATAATCTAGGATTCATCTAAAGTTGACCAACAAAACCCCAAGATGTTGGCATATCAATATTCAGTCAAGGACCGAAGAAGGTCTCTCCCGAGATGCCATGAGAATCACATAGACCATATGGTCTTGTGTCATATATGAAGGGATAAATCATACCAGGAAACCACTCAGCTAGCATTCATACATTCCATCATAGTCCATACTAAAAACATACACCATTAACACAATAATCCATTAAATTTATAATAAACAAAGCCATGGACAAAGAGAACTACAACTCTGTATTACCTCCATTAGATGGTAGAATTCATACTTCAACAGACTCATACTACAATATGAATAGTGCCCTGCACTCTAATAGATTCTACCAGTTATGCACTACAATTCATTATGCGCTCTATGTTTAGATTATGCACATGCTACTAGACTAACTTCATTACAGACACTCTACTCGATTGTTCCAACCACATACAAAATTGTTACAAATAATTGTAACATGACTCATGCAAAACTTGGACTGACTTCTCTTCTGGTGCAGACTTTTGATTCTCTCCTCTCTTTTATCACTGCTCCATTTCCTTTTTTTCTCTACTTTGGCGCTCTGTCTCTTTCACCTCTACTCCATTCGCTCTAGTGATCACCAATTCTACACACTTATGTCGCCCGCATCCAACCCACGTAACCTCTTTGGAGTGTGGCAGCCCTAACAAACTTTCCAGCTCATCCATCATCTACCCTGCGATCTCTCGTGTTTTCTGGATTCATCATTCAGGAATATTTCGGAAGATCTTTTTCTAACCTGGCGTGCATGCGGTATCTTTTTTATCTTTAGTGTGTGGTGTATAAATTTTCTTGGCGCGCCTGCCTTATTATATTCATTGCGCAAATACTGATGTGTGTGCAAAACTAAAGTGTGCACACGAACAATCTGTGCACATGCAAACTTACCCAAAACTTTGGGTGCCATCACATTACAACCATTCCCAATCCCAACACAAATTTAGATAGAAATTTTAATGGATTTTATTATGGGACTCCCAAAAGCAGGAAACAAATCAATAATCATGGTGGTTGTTGATGTAATATTCCATATATAAAAAGTATGCAGAACAGAAATAAAATGCTAGAAATGGCAGATAAACAACAATATAACCATAACAACACCACAATAACACTGAAATGATATCAAAATAACACCAGAAAGAGCACTTTGATTCTAAGAGCAATGTTCATGGGCCTCTTCGAGGGGGAAACCTCCATTCGAGCAGAGCTCTATTACAATAATATCCAAGCTAGGGTTTTCATACCCTCAACTCCTATTTATACTAAATATGTCTATCAAAAGAACCATCTAGAGAAAGATCCTTCTAGAAGCGGAAGCTTCTATTAGGTCTTCTTACATTCAACTTATTCTACTTTATTGCAAGGCCTTATTAATATTGACCTTTATTACATCCGAATATATTGTTCTACCTATGTGCAGGTTAGGTCCCTAACATGTCCTCCCCCTTAAAAACAGCCTTGTCCTCAAAGCTTGAGATGTGGAAATTGCTACAAAATGGTAGTTGGTTCCCAAGTGGCATCTGCTGGAGTTGTATCTTACCACTGGACTAACACTTCCTTGATTATTCTCTGATGCAAGCGATGCTCACGCTGGTCCAAAACTTCTTGTGGTTGTAGCCAAATGGATCCTTCTTCATCCAACTCAGGAAGGTTGGTTTGAATTTGGCACTTAGTTCCAATGACCTTCTTTAAGCTTGAAACATGAAAACCAGGATGTAGCTTAGAATGATTGGGAAAAGGTAACTAATAGGCCACCTGTCCCAGATGTTTGAGAAAGATATAAGGACCATAAAACTTGGGCGCCAATTTCTAAAAATGCTCGGCCTTGACGGAATTTTGCTTGTAAGGTTGCAGTCAAAGAAACACCTGATCCCCTTCTGCAAATTGACGTTCATAGTGACCTTGATATGCTTGTTGCTTCATGTGATTTTGTGCCATGACCAAATTCTTTTTAAGGGTACGGAGAATAGCCTCTCGAACTGTAAACGTTTGGTCAACTGCCTGGACCTTCAAGACACCAGGTAAGTATGAGAGAACTGATAGTGGCTTTTGTCCATATACCGCTTCAAAGGGATTCATGTGTGTAGTTGTATGGTATGAAGTGTTGTACCACCATTCAGCTAGGGGTAACCATTGAGCCCATTGATTTTTCTTTTCTGAGGAAAAACACCTCAAATATGTTTCCAAACACTTGTTGACATCTTTAGTTTGACCATCAGTCTGGGGATGATAAGTTTTGCTAAGATGAAATTGGGTGCCTTGTAGCTTGAACAAGTCTTGCCAAAAATTTCTGGTGAAAGTTGGGTCGCGATCAGAAACAATAAAATGCAGCATGCCATGAAGCTTGAAGACCTGATCCATGAAAAGTTGAGCCACAGTGGATGTTGCAAATGGGTGTTGAAGAGCACATAAATGAGCATACTTGGAAAGGCGATCAACAACCACCATGATGATTGCTTTATTTCCTGATTTGGGTAAGCCTATAATAAAATCCATAGAGATATCCCTCCAAATAGCAGGTGGAATCGGAAGCGATTGTAGTGTGCCAGGAGATTTGATTGTTTCTCCCTTGTTGCGTTGACACACATCACATTCAGCGACAAAATTACAAATGTCTTGTTTCATACCATCCCAGAAAAAAGAACATTTGACCATGTCATAGGTTTTGGTAAACCCGGAGTGCCCAGCTGTGGGTGTAGAATGAAGCTCAGAAAATACCGTGGATTTAATTTTTGATTGTTTAATTAAATACAAACGGCCTTTGTATCAAAGCTCAACATGGAGCCAAGATTAACTTGGGGAAACTGGAGCATTGGACTGCAATTGTTATATCAGATGCAAACTTTTGGGATTGTGTAGCCATTCCTGGCGAACAGCTTGGAGCCAATCTAGTACAATGAAGGAGAGAGAAAAAAGGGATCCTTCATCTTCATATTTTTGGGAAAGTGCATCCACAACCACATTGTCTTTGCCTTTCTTGTAAATGATCTCATATTCATATCCAAAGAGCTTAGTCACCCATTTTTGTTGCTCTGGGGAGGAAATGCGTTATTCCAAAAAATACTTGAGGCTTTGATGACCTGTCTTAATTTGGAAGCGTTGCCCCAATAGATAAAGACGCCACAGATCAATGGCATGCAGAATAGCCAACATTTCCTTTTCATAGATTGATTTGCCCATATTTTGTTCAGACAATTGCTTGCTGGTAAAGGCCAAAGTCCGACCCTCTTGCATAAGGATAGTACCAATTCCTTTCACTGAAGCATCACATTCCAGGATAAAGGTCTTTGTGAAATCAGGAAGGGACGGGGCTGGAGTGGTTCACATGGCCATCTTTAAGGTTTGAAAAGCTTGAGAAGCTGCTGGAGTCCAAGTGAAAGACTTATTTTTTAGGAATGTAGTGAGAGGTGTTGCAATATTTCCATAATTCTTAACAAACTTGCGATAATAACCTATTAATCCCAGAAATCCACGCAAGCTTTTGAGAGTCTTTGGGTGAGGCCAGTCTTGCATAGCTTCAATCTTTTTAGGATCCACCCTGACGTCGTCCTTGCCAACCAGATGACCCAAGTACTCAACTTTTGAGGCGCCAAAAGCACATTTAGACTGTTTCAGGAAAAGTTGGTGCTGAGAGAGTAGGTGGAGAAATCGATCCACATGAGCAAGATGGTTTTTCTAGGTTTTGCTATAGATGAGGATATCATCAAAGAAAACTAAGACAAGATGACGGAGAAAAGGACGGAAGACACGTTTCATGAGGCTTTGGAAGGTGGAGGGGGGCATTACACAAGCCAAAGCACATGACCAAAAACTCATAGTGGCCATCATGAGTTCTAAAGGCGGTCTTAGGAATGTCTACCTCTTTCATATGTATCTGATGGTAGCCAGAACGAAGATCAAGTTTAGTAAAGAACTAGGCGCCACTCAATTCATCCAAGAGATCATCAATGACAGGAATGGGAAATTTTTCTTTAATGGTAAGTTTGTTGAGGGCACGGAAGCCAAGACACATTCTCCAAGAACCTTCTTTATTTAGGACAATGACCATAGGAGACGAGTAGGGGCTCGTGCTAGGGTGGATAACGCCTGCATTAAAGAGTTCCTGAACCATTTTCTCAATTTCATTTTTTTGGGAAAAGGGGTGATGATACGGACGGACATTGGGAGGAAGGCTTCCTGGGACAAGGGGAATGGAATGGTCATGAACACCATGGGAAGGAGGGAGTCCCTGGGGAGTGGAAAATACCACTTGATGTTTAGAGAGGATGGATTGGAGGTCTGTGGCACCGAGGTTTTCTTTGTTTCTTATATGGCATGGAGTTGGGAAATAACGCCAGAATGACCTTTTTTGGGTAGCTTTTCCATGCGATGGGAACTATTGATCTCAGGTGAACCGGCAGTGATGCCTTGGAACTTATATTGTTGGCCCTCCTAGTCAAATTGCATAGTTAATTCCTTAAAATCCATCAGAATGGGACCCAAATTCCTTAGCCAGTCTGCACCCAACACAATGTCACCACCGCCCATATCGATAGCAAACATTTGATATTTCAGGTGGTAGTCACCAATTTGGAGACGCACATTTTCACAACGCCCTCCACATTTCATGGAGCCACCATTGGATCATGATTTGGAAATTATTGACTGCATGGATATAACAATAAGTTTCTTGGGCAATGCGGCGATGAATAAAATTATGGGTGCTTCCACTATCAACAAGAATGATGACCTTCCTATGCTTGATGTAACCGATTAGCTTGAGGGTTTAGGGAGCCGAGAATCCGGTGAGAGCATTTAGTGAAATGATCGGTTCTACTTTGGGAGGGTCTGAGGGAGGGGTTATGTCAGTGGTTTCAGGTGACTCAGACATAAGGAGAGTTTCAACATCCTCTTCTTGTAATGCCCATCTTTTATAATTTCTAACTTCATTCTAATCCTAAGCAAATTAATTCCTAACTGCGATAATAACATTAACCCTCATCGGGATTTCGCTACTTGCGATGTATAAGGGCCTGGGCCCACATACTTGTAGAAATCGGGAATTCGCCGATCGGGAGTTCGCGAGTCCTGCTGCACCCTGCACAGGACCTTCCAAGTCCCGAACCCCGATAGTCAACGGGTCAACCTTTCCTTGCGTCGGGGATTTCCCTATCGGGAAATCGGAGGTTGTGGTGTCGAGCGTATCATGCAACACAAATCTC
>JASDQU010283695.1:3891-14468 GCA_032191745.1 Picea mariana
TTATTGTATGATTCCTTGATCACATACATAGGTTTATATTGAATTTATGCTATTACTATCACTTTGGTTGGTTTCATTCTTTTGTAGGATCATCATAGTATGAGCATTGGAATGGAGCTAGGATGGTGATGGCGAGAGGAAGCGACATTTAAACGGTATGTCACTCATCCCTCTTTAATTAGTAAATTCAATATCTAAAACTTAAGGAAAGTGTCATGTTCTGGTGTGTTTCGTTCTAGATCTAGGTGGATCTAGGGAGATCAGTTAGTGTCTGCACCTACCGATTAGTCCGATAACACTATGGCCCATATAAGGTGTTGCAAAAGATTGGTACTATGGCATACAAATTTTCATTGCCTGCATCTTCACGAGTAGACCCAATTTTCCATGTTTCATGCTTAAATAATGTTATAGGTGACAAGATCTCAGTTCAAACTATATTTCCAGAACTTGATGAGGAATAAAAAATCACATTGGAGCCTGAAGCTATCACTGACACAAGAATTTGCTAGCTAAGTAATAGATTCATTTCAGATATCTCATTAAGTGGAAGAAACTACCTACTGAAGATTCCACTTGGGAAGATGATTATTTTATACAAAAGCATCCAAAATTACTCAAGCGTTGCGGGCAACACTTGTCTAAAGGGGAGGGGCATGTTAAGCCCTAAATAGTGGCACATTACCCCTTCATTGGAGAATATTACACTAATATTGTTATTTTATTTATGTCGGCTTGTGTCCATTAGTTTTAATTCTACCTCGTAGTCTCCTATATATACCAAGGAGATATTTTCATTTGGAATCATCTTGTATTTGAGAATTTATGTGGTGTATAAAGAGGTTTCCCCCTCAAAGAGGTTATTTATCTGAAACTCTCTCTTTGTCAAGGCGTGGAATACTTATTATGATGTTTTTGCACTATTTGGATATTTGTTTCCTAACATTAATGGACGTGTCTTTTCCATTTTTGTATTTTCATTAATTATTAATTATTTATATTTATATTCATACATTATATTATAAATAATATTATTTAATAATCAATAATTTTTTCATTAATTATTAATCTCGGAGAATGTTTTCCCGATGTTTTTCAAGCATGAACACTCCCTCTCAACAAGGGACACATTCTACATCATGCCAAGGTTATCTTTGAAGTATATAAACTTCACCCTAGACTCATGATACATGTCTGTCAATCCTGGGACAATCACTGTTAGTGGTACACAACTATTGTAGTAGCACACAACTACTGTCTAGAGACACATAGTCTCCACCATAGTCTCACGACTATGCATGTGATGTTTTTCCTTTTCTAGGATCCAACAGTGCATTACCCCCTTAGTCACCTCACATGACTGATCTGGGGAACCTTTGGCCATAGGGGCTAGCCCACTGGAAGAGAAACAACACATCTCCCTCTCAATGAGGGTGGACATTCTGCATCATGCCAAGCTTGTCTCTGAAGTACTCATACTTCACTCTAGAAATAGGCTTGGTGAGAATTTCCACTATCTACTCATCCGTGGATATGTATTGGAGCTCTATAGATCCTCTCTGCACCATGCCTCAGATGTAATGATATTTTATCTCTATGTTGGTGAGTTGTAGAAAAATAGTAGAATGGGGGAGGGGGAATTAGAGACTGGTGAGGGGGATGAATGGGTTCTAAGGAGGTTTTCCATTCCAAATCAATGATGGAAGAACTAGATGAAAGTAGTGTGGAAGAGAAGTCAGTAGGTACAAAAGGAAATTAGTGATGAAGGTAGTAATGAGGGAAGGCCAAAAGAGTTGTAGAAGCTAAGAAGAGAAGGAGAGTTGGCCAACTCATGGTTAAAAGAGAGAGAATCTATATACATGAGCTTGGGTTATCCCTTTTAAAAGGGAGAGATAGAGGTTGCATAATATCTGCACTTTGGTCTAGACTCTAATGAAAAATACTGCGATATATGTATGCATGAAGAATACAAATGGCTATATAATAATAACAATAATCTATTTTTAAGGTCACGACCAAGCCATACACCAAATTGGTGTATGAGGACCCCTTGTTTGTGGGACAAGGGACCCCCTCCACATAGTTTTTTAACTACTAAAGTCTATGGAGCTATACATACCCTGCCCACTTCTAGATTTGAACATGTGATCTCCAAGAAGGAAACACATGTTCTAAACCATTAGACCCACTAATATTATATAATAAAAATAAATAATAATAATCTATTTTTAAGGTCACAGTCAAGCCAACACACCAAATTGGTGTATGAGACCCCCTTGTTTGTGGGACAAGGGACTCCCCTCTGCCTAATGATTTTACTGGTAAAGTCTACGAAGGTATACATACCCTACACCCCTCTAGATTTGAACCTGTGACCTCTTAAGAGGAAACACATGTTCTTAGCCATTAGGCCCACTTAGGTTGTATAAATAATAATCTATTTTTAAGGTCACGAGCCAAGCCAGCACGTCAAATCGATGTATGAGACCCCCTTGTCTGTGGGATAAGGGAGCCCCCTCCGCCCAACGATTTGACTAGTAAAGTCTACAAAAGTATACATACCCTACCCCTCTCTAGATTTGAACCTGTGACCTCTTAAGAGGAAGCACATGTTCTTAACCATTAGGCCCACTCAGGCTGTATATATATATATATATATATATATATATATGCATGAAGAATACTACGCATCAAAGATATAGGTATTGTGACTAAACCACATCATACAAGGTATATCAGGGAGGAATTGAAAAAATGATGAAGATAAGGGAGGAATTGAAAAAATGATTACGTCATCATGCTCGATGATGAGATTGACCACCTTGATGAGTCACACACTTTTATTTTTGGTGATGGGCACCGACATGGTGTGAGTCAGATTTCGATTGTGAGTAAAGATGCCAACACTATCTCTTTCACAGATGCAGAACGTGGTAGACCGCGGACCATTAGGAAGGACCCCACATTGGTGAAGTAAATAATAAATAGATACTTACAGTTTCGTTGAGGGAGCTGGAAGTCTACGGAAATATTTGATGAAACGATGGATGATATGTTTGATAGAAATTTTGTCACTTCTTCACGCGGAAATCTATGGAGCTGACAGAGGATATGTAGATTGGCTTCATTAGTCTTCTCGACACAAATATTCTCACTCTTTTCTTTACATTACCTTGACTTCACTCGTCTCTTTTTCTTTACTTTACCTTGACTTCACTTGGTTTACCTTGACTTCACTTGGTTTGTTGGTGCAGTAAATAATAAATAGATAGTTACAGAGCGTGGTAGACCCGCCAACGTGATTAGATAGAGTTACAGAACGTGGTAGACCCGACGACGCGTTGCATTTTCTCTGTACTTCTCTGTAAGCTTCGTGTTGTGCAGAACCTGGTAGACCTAACACTTTCTATTCCATGTAGCTTCCTTTAGTTACATGTTTTTATTGCACAATTTTGGATTTTTACATGTTTTTATGGCACAATTTTGGATTTTTAGGGTTTTTAAAGTATGGGAATTATTGGTAATGGGTGGTAGTGGTAGGAAATGTATGAAATGGTAGATGGAGGATGGAGGATGTGGCAAAAATGGAGTTGAGTGAAACAATAATATATATGATGGATGAACGTTGCATGACCATTATGGTTTTTGTAGGTTTTTGTATGGAGGATAGGTATGGTGGTGGAAATGTTGGAAGGAAGTGGTGGAAAGGATAATTGGAGCTTTGAAGAGTATAAATACAGTATCATGAAGGGTTTTCTATACCTGCAACATTGTTTTGATCATTTTATGGTGTAAAAATTATGATTGTGTCTTTGAGAAGAATTGAAATTGTATTTTGCTATAGGTACGCATGTTGTCATTTTGAAGTTGATTTTGAGTGCCTTCGCTAGGATTGTTGACTATGTTGATACCTCCTTTGTTTGATGCAACTGATTTGCGATGTCTAATTAGTCAAAAGGACTAATATGATATCTTGTATGTTGATGATTATGTTTTCCTTTTGATGTTGAAGTTGTGAAGTATCTGTACAAATTGTGTACAATATATGTACAGACCCATAATATTGCTAGTATGGACAAAAGATTATTGTATATACCTATTGTTGTTGATGCATAATCATCATATTGTTGGTTTTGACCACAAGAATATCGGTGTATTGTTATACTTTGACAATAGACGAATGCATTTTTTTGTTATCCTTGGCACAAACAAATTGCTTTATATTGTAATTGTGACACATAGTTGTTTTGCAAGATGTATGATGATGATAACAATGGTCATTGTGGCATTGGTACATGTTTGTTGGGTATGGTGTAATGGATTTGTGAGGTGGGTAATGATGATGGTGAAGATGTGGATGAAATGGAGGATATGAAGGAAGTGTGAAGTATGGATGGGTTATGAAATGGAACATGATGAGACTTACAAATAGTATGTATGATGTTTCCTTATTGTCATGCTTTCGTAATGGTTGTATATTGATCCTCTTTTTTTTTTTTGTAGGGTATTTTAAGCTTTTTATCCCTCGTTCTAGTTTGAGCATGTAGATTCTTCATGGGCATGTTCTTAGTTATGTCCATCACTTGTGTACCTGAAACAATTTTGAACAAAAGTTAGTTTTTGTTTTCTTTTCTTGTTAGGGTACTGGTTCCATTTCTGGTTTTCACCGGTGCCCTACCCCATCATTCCTATTAGGGTTTTCATGGTGGGGAATATCTTATTGCATACCTAAGGCTGCCCCTATGGAAGTTTTCAACTAGAGGTCTATCCCAAGTGTCTTAGTAAGGTTTTCGCTTAGGAATTTTTATTGTTTTTTTTCTTTGAGTTTTTGGACATGGAGATGGGTTGAGGGAATTGCTTCTCAACCAAATCCAATTGTTGAGATTTGATTGTGGATGTGAACTCTTCCTTGGTTAGTGCTTTGTTGTAGATTTTGAGCCTATATCCATTGACTAGAAGGGGGATGTTCTCCTCATCTATTGTTCTAATTTTCATTGGGCTATTATCATAACATGCCTATGTCTTATAAGGGTCCATCCATTTGGTTCTTATCTTCCCTTTGAAATCCTTGAATCTTGAGTCATAGAGAAGTACCCAATACCCTTCCTTGAAACTTCTAGGCTTGATTACCTTGTCATGCTTTCCTTTTCTTTTTAGTTGCACCGCCTCTATGTGGAACAAGGCATGTTGTCTATACTCATCCAAGGCATTTCGTTGTTGCAATCTTTCTTTTTGGGCTAATGAGAGCTCTAGGTTCAAGATGGAAGTTGTTTTCATCTGGAAACTTCAAACTTGACATGGAACACATCCTTTTCTCCATAGACCAGTTCATAGGGGTGGACCCTGTGGTGGTCTTCCAAGTTGTATTATATGCCCATACAGCTTCAATTAGCCCATTTCTCCAATCTCTCTTATGCATGTTGATTGTCTTGGTGAGGATGTTCTCCAATTATGTGTTGGTCACCTCTACCTATCCATTTTCTTAAGGGTGGTATGTAGCATAATTTATATGATGTATCTTGTTCAATTGCATGATGTGTTAAATGAAACTTGAGGTGAATGGGGGACCTTGGTCTATGACTATCTCTCTTGGGACTCCAAATCTAGAGAAAATATTTTCATGTA
This sequence comes from Picea mariana, assembly GCA_032191745.1. NCBI lineage: Eukaryota > Viridiplantae > Streptophyta > Pinopsida > Pinales > Pinaceae > Picea > Picea mariana. Next base: position 9,517 of record JASDQU010283695.1, read on the forward strand.
GGAATTGAGGTACCTTTTCTTCAATTGTATTCCTCATTACCTTCACTTCTACCCATTTTCTCAAGTAATTAGTGCATAAAAGGATATGATTCTTTTGGTTTGAAGGAGGGTTAATGGGGCCTACAAAGTCCAAGCCCCACTTGTCAAAAGGTTCCAATGAAACTTGAGGCTGCAATGCAATTTCATCTATTTTAGTAATATTTCCCATCCTTTGGCATTCATCACAATGAGAGACATAGTGTTGAGCATCTCTATGGAGAATAGGCCAATAGTATCCATCTTGCAAGATTTTGTAAGTTGTCTTCTTTGTAGCATAGAGACCCCACAAGGCTCCTCATGACATGCATGGAGGATGTCATGTATCTCATCTTGTCTAACACATCTTCTTATAATCTAAACAAGCCCAAGCTTGAACAAATAGCCTCTAATCCAAGTGTAGTTGGCACTTTTCCTAATGATTTTGCAATGTTCTTAGTAAACGAAATGTTGAGGAAACCTCCCTATAGCTAAGTGGTTTCCTCTATTATCGAACCAAGGGGATTCTACTGAGATTGAAAAGAGATGTTCATTTGGAAAGTTTTCATCTACTACTTCATCATCTGTAGTATTGGTTAGACTTAACAAAAAATCCACAACAACAATTTTTTTTCCAAGCTTGTCAAGTATTGTTAGATCAAATTCTTGCAATAGTAAAATCCATCCAATGATCCTATCATTGATGTGATATGTAAATGAGGGACTTGTATCCCACTTGCTTCACTAACACAAATCCTTCATGGAAATAACTTATGGCCTCTATTCTTGGTCTTGTACATAGATTTCAATCTTTAGAATGGACACTATGTCTTTTTTCTTGAGGAAAGACTAAGTGCAACACTAAACTCTATGCTTCCAAATGGCTTGTTCTTGGGTGTAACCTGCACACATCAATTTTCTAACAACATAATAGCAATCAAGCCAATAACTAGCTAACTAGTCGGAGATAATATCTCAAATCTAACTAAATCTAACAACCTCCTAAAATATATAAATAGGCTCCTTACGTAGAGATGAAATCTAACCAATAATGACCAATAATAATAATAATCACAAAAATGATAACACATAAGACAAGTAGGAGTCAATAATTCCAACACTCCCCCTCAATGACTACTTGTATTAATATTTGTTAGGTCAAGTATTCATCATCATCTAGTTCTCTGCAACAAATGCTCCATGTTGAATTAAAGAAACTCTTGATCAACAAAATATATATATGGTCCATCTTGGCACTTACATCTCATACCTTGATCATGCAAACATCACCAAACTATCAAATTCCATATAAAGGAATAACCATCCATCATAATGCATGGGTACCTAACCGTTGCAACTGTCGATCTAATAGGATGTCCTTTAAGTACATGGTTCATTTAACCTCTTGATTAACTCCCCCTGAATATACATAAAAATTTTAGTTTTTAGGCACCTCCCATAGTATACAACCAACATGGTTCGTTCATAAAGCATCCAACCAAAAACATGGCCCAATCCTCCAATTGTTTACAAACTCTATAACATAGGTTTCTTCTCTATACCAAACAAGTTATTCAAATAATCGGGGACACATGGAAAAGGGGTATGCATGTCTATCCAGGTCTTACAACAATATTCATTTACATGTTACATACATAGATACAGGTACATACAATTAACATACTCAATCTCATGGAGACACCATGTACAACCTTTGAAAACAATGCCTATGTACCACTACAATACTTATATTAAGTACCAACTCTACACAAGATGCAAGCTATAATGTTTTCAAAGACCAATAAATAAGATCAAAACATGACACCATAAGCTTACTACAAGGTGTGATTCAAATTATCGTATGTTCAAGTCTACTTTTATTTAAAACTACTCAAAAAATTTACCTTGTTTGTCCTCCATCATTTGATCTCCATCTATAGTCACAAGAATACCACAAGAAATATCACCAACTACCCTTGGACTAATATCCAAAGAGAACTCTCTATTGTATCCAAGAAAAAATCTATGTCCTTCCTATTGCAATCTCACCATTCCACTCCAAAATTTAGTTTGTAATTAACCCTCGACTTCTCTTAGCAAGAAAATTTTTAACTCCCATGATAGCCAACCAATGGTTATTCACCCAAGCAACTCACTTCTATATCAGAACCAAAAAGTGTCCATGTTCCTCCATTCACTTGTAGCACTATTATCTCAAACAACATACCATTTGGGAACCAACCGTACCACTAGTACCACACAAATTGACTAGAAATCTATTGTACTGCAAGGCCTAACATCAACCTGACTGCAAAGACTGAACAACCAGTCATCCTATGGACATATTTCCATCTATTGAGACACCTAGGTACCTAACCACAATGCTCGCTAGTTCTCTAGGAAAATAGACTAGATACAAGATGTATCCAAGTCAATCTTACATTCTTTACACCTGCCAATGAGGAATTATAGTACAACATTTTTCAAACAATATTCCACCAAGGAATAGTTAGAGGGAAAAAAATATGTAGCTATATTTCCTTTTCAACTACCACACACTCTACCACGCAGACCTAAGAATGACCTTTACATCACAAGGTGTTTCCACGTAGGGATACAAAATATCAACAAGAGAATATGATACATATGATAGGAATATTTTCTTCCTTTTCTGGAATCACTCACATAATTGGTGTCTTTGTCTAGATCTTACACATCTTTGTTCAGTGTTTGTCTTAGATCTCAATACTTCCCTTGTCATTTGTTAGAGTTATGAATTCTAACAAAACAACCATTCTCCCATATTGTTTTAGTTATGCTCAATAGGTTTGTTAACTTAAATGAACCCAAGAATTGAAAATTATAAAGATGGTGTCTGATCACCAAATCATTTTCACTATAGTTGGCATCCACAAACAACAAATCTAGAGATTTAACCATGTTCTTACCAACCAAGCTATCCATCTTAGCTTAGACACACCATGCAAGCAATCAACTCATACCCACCAAGTGATTCTAATACCACTGTTAACACAACCAACAAATGTCATTCACTATGACAAACACAACAATGAATTCATGCATCATATTCCAATCCTTGACACACACAAGAGAAAAGTGGACAACATATTTGTGCATATTTAAACCTTCACGTGACTGAACCTTACTTTTAATAGTGGCATGCACACATTGTTTACTTGATCCAGATTTATGAGAAGAATGAAATGAAAACACATATGTATAGTATTAACATAGAGATACAATGAATAATAATAGAGATATAGTAAAACTTGGCTTCTATTAAATAAGAAATATGTTGAAACTATAAAATGTAGGCTGAAACAAGCTTGCTAGAATGGTGACATCTTATCTCTGAGAAGAGATGTGACAACCACACTCATTCTCAAGAAGATGAGTACAATGAGGCTCCAAAGAAATTTTTACATCAAACATGAATGAAAAAACCCTAGACATCCAAAAACCTAACCCTAGGAGATGAAGCACCAAAAGTCATGTGGACCCCGTTGGGGTAAGTTGGTACATCAACTTCTCGAGGTCGTAACTTTTGCATATGATCTCCATTTTAGGTGCACAATAGCCCGTTGGAAAGGTCTATCCGAGGAATACACATTATGTAGTTAATCTAGGATAAAGTCTATAGTGCAACTATGGCAAGCCTAAAAAATGTTGTTTAGGGCCTCAAAATGGCCCCGAAGGTTTAAAACCCGAAAACCTACAAAACAACTGCCAAGATGAAAATTGTAACTGCCAAGATGAAAGTTGCATGTGAGCTAGATGGAATAGTTGGGTGGCCACTGATATCCACCTGTATCAATCCTCCCCCCTTAGAAATCAATGGTCTCCATTGCGTTGAGTTCCCCCATCAGATAAGAAAATTTTTGCTGAATTTGGCCTCGGGTGAACCACTTGCCTTGGTGCAGGAGATGCCCTGCTTTGACAACACGATAAAGATGAAACTTATGTTGGCAAGTGCCTATGAACTGTGTGTCCATGATCTAATGAGTGGATTCTTATTCCATACAATTACAGTTGAGATTTATCATTGCCAACTTTTCTGCTACCTCTAAGGTGTCCAATAATGGTGGAAAGTATGGCCGAAGGAGGTCCACATTAAACAATGGGTGAAATCCAAGGAAGGCAGGAATGTTGAGCTCAAAATAATTGTCACCCATAGCCTTGGTGATGGTATAAGGTCCATAGTGAAGTGGATGAAGCTTCAGATGTGATCCTTTAAGGCATTCTTTCTACAAGTGCAACCAAACTTTATCTCCCACCTGAAACTTGTGTGGCACCCAATGTTGATCGTGGCGCTGCTTGTACTTGGCATTAGACTTCTGTAAAATCTCCTGAAACTGTTGGCAGATGTGCTAGATTCATTCAATGAATCGGGTGGATTTATTGAATTAAGTGTGAGCATGGGAAAATTCTACTTGGGTGGACGCAAGGGGTAGTGCAACATCCATGGGACCCAATGGTTGAAATACCAACCCCAACTGAAAGGGGCTATGGTCGGTTGAGCTATGTATGGCTATGTTGTAGTTGTGTTGAACATAGTGAAGACTGTCATCCCATGTGAATGGATGCTTGGAATTGTACATGCACAAGACATGCACGATCATCCTGTTGATGACCTTAGTTTGGCCATCCGTTTGGGGGTGGAAGGTAATGGATTTGGTGAGCTTGGTGTCCAGTTGATCTAGGTGGATATCAGTAGCCACCCACCCTTTCCAACTAGCTCAAAACAGTTTTATGACAATTTTGGTAATTTACTATTTTTAGCAGTTTTTAACTTCTGGGGCCATTTTGAGGCCCTAAATAATGTTTTTGGGAAAACGCAGAGAAACATGGAATTTCCTTCAATATTGCCCCCAAAATGAATCTCCTTGACGATACCTTTTGTTTATTAAGGTTGGTTG
>JASDQU010283696.1:3293-14552 GCA_032191745.1 Picea mariana
CATTTTTGGTTATCGATATGATATTATGATTATGTCATGATAATGGAAGATCAAACTCTTCATCAAGAACTTTTTCCTGAAGAAAGTTACACTTATCATTTTCTCAAAATCACATTTTTGGAAATAGTACACAGGCTGCATATATACTATCCTGCGGAAATCCTTCATTTCCGCATGATGAATTTAGCTTGACTGCGGAATTTCCGCACTGTGTGAATGGTTAGGGTGTGGATATGTTTCTAAAGAGAGAAAATGAATAAGTTCTCGATCCTTCTAGAAGGAATCTTCTAGAAGGATGAGTTGGAGTTCGAATGGTTGGCAAATTAATGAATTTCCAGATATCTTGGGATTACTCTTTATCCAAGTAACTAAACAATCTTCTCCTATATATTGAGGAGATTAATCAAGGAAATGGTTAGTAGCAAATTAGCAAGAGAAAGATATTGGAGAATTGGTGAATTATTGTATGGAGAATTGATGCTGTAGCAGATAGAGACAGCCACCAGGTTATCGCAAGTAGTGGAAGTTCTTCATGCATGATGAGCAAATGTGTGTGTGTCAAAGCTAGAAGCCGTTGAAAGGAGATCTACGACATCAAGGCTCAGGTTGTATATTTCTCTTTCAGTTAATATAATACATGAATATGTACCTTTCCCATAATGATGATATCATCTTATTACATGATTCCTTGATCACATGTATAGCCTAGGGTTTTGAATATATTAATGTCTTTGCTGTGATTGGTTTGTGTTGTTGTGATTGGACGACGCAAGAGCATTGTAGCAGAGAAAGTAACAACAGAGATAAAGGAGAGCTTTCATAAAGTAAGTACATCATCCTTCTTCTCTTGTCCATTCAAGACTTTAGATCTAGGGAAAGAGTAGTATTCTGTCACGTTTTGTTCCAGATCCAGGTGGATCTGGGGAGATTGGTCTGTGTCTGCACTCACAAATTTATCCTTAAACACCCACCTCTAAATCTGTTGTTCATTTCTAGCTGGACTTCCTTGAGAGCATTAGAGCTTCCCATTTTTCAGCAATTCTCTTAAGAGCTCAGCGTATCACTATCCAGAGATTTCATATTTTTCCAGCGAATTTGTCTTGAAGAGCCCAATGTTTTATGCTCAGAGATTCCATAGTTATCCCAGCCTTATGCTCACTGTGCTTATTGATTTGATTTCCAATGGTGAACCCAAACTATGAATGTAAATTCTATCTTTGCATTTTTTTTTGGTGTTGTTTTTCCTTGTGTTTTTGGGGGGAGGACATCCACACGTTTTAGACTACTTATTTCTGTGTTTTCCTTGCAATGATGTCTTTTAAATTTGCCCAGAAATTGTAATATTCCCAAACAAGGTTAATAAGTAACTTCTACATTTTCCTTGCTCTGTTGCTATCTAATTTCACCTAGAAATTGTATTCTTCCCACCGCATGGTTAATACAGTACCTCTGTGTTTTTTATGCTCTATTGTTCTTTAAAATTCACCCAAGCGAATCACATCCTCCCTCCTCCAGTTAATGCATAAATCTCTTCGATTTACAGAGATCGTTTTCTCTGCATTTGGAGACGTAGGGAATTGTCCCCTCTTTATGTTCCTAGCAAAATGTTTACATATACACTCAGTAGTTTCCTAAACAAAACAATGAATTTTATGTTGGTCTTATTCTATGTGATTTTCCCTTATTCTCTGCACGGTCCTTGGATTATCTCCTACGTTAGAAAAAAATTTAAATCAGTGTTGCTAGTGTACAAATTCACCCAGGCTTCTAGCCGACAATATCTTTTAAGAACGCTCTTTATCTGCGTCCAATTCTAGTTTGGAACCTCTGCATGTTTCTTGTATTAAGTGCATTAAAGATTGGCTTTTAATTTCTTACCTTTAGCAAGTATGTGTTAATCTTAGGGTCTGAGTTCTTTATGCCTTCATTGTCGCATCTCTCCTTTGTAGTTTTCTAATTATTTAGTTGGTAATAGTTTGACAGTGCATCAATTTAGTAGATCAGGTGGAAGGCAGTGTGCTCGCATTTGCCTTTAAAAGTTTTTTTTAATTTTCTAGAACAATTCTTGAGTTCAAGAACATGTGAAATGTTGTATGAATTTAATTTATTCTCATTTTTATCGTTAGATAGAGAAATAACTTGATATAGGTGGATGGGAAACATAGATAGAACTGCCTTGGATAGATATTCATGTTTTAAACAACGCCTTAATTATAGGAACATGTGAAAGGAAGTATGGTTCTTTTTGTTGTAGTAGTTTTTATATATATGTATGTTTTTTTTTATATGGCAGTGTAAATTTTATTGGATTGACTGTTCTAGAACAACGCACACATTGGAAGTATGTTTTAATTGTTTTTGATCAGTTTTAGAACATCGCCAGTAATGGCATGAAAACTATATTTTTTTAACAACGCGAGGTGGATTTAATTATATTGTTTTAACAACAACAACTAGATTATAACTGCGTCGATAAAGGCAGTGGAGATTGTAGTTTCCATTAATAAAATTTTCTAGTATTTTTATAACAGTCACTAAGCAAGTTAGGCATTGTTATAAATTAATGAAAGCATTGCTTATTTTATATTTTAAAGAAAGGCACTAACATATTTTATTTTAAGAAAAGCATTGTGGTATTTAAGTTAAGCTTGTGATATTTCAGAAAGTCATTGCTTTATTTTAAGTTAAGCATTGGGATATTTAAGTAAGCATGGATTAGCCTTAGTATTTTTAAAAGAAGGTAGGTAAGTGCTTTTATATGTTGTTAACTTCGGTTGAGGTTGTATTTTTCTTCAGATGAAGGTCTAGATATGTTATGTTGCGCCCTAGTCACTATCTTTGTTGTCACATTGTGGTGTCATGATTCCTTATGACTGGATCATGGCGTGCAATGATCAATGAATGTGTATAACAACCGGGCCTTGGGGCATGTGCTTCCCGATGGCATTGATGTCGATTATTGAAATCAATGTATTGTATTTTGTGTTGTAATGCATGCTTGTGATTTGTTCTCGCCTGTCGTGAATGTTCACAGTGCATGTGTCGTATTTATGTTGATTGCACCTAAATAAGCTTATTGTTGTCTTTTAGCTTAGTCGTCTGGACTTGTTAAGTCGAGTAGCATGTAGACCCCTACTTATTCCTCAAAACAGTCGCCAGCCTTGAGATCTTAAATGGTCAAAATCAATGGGAACCTGGGATTGAGCATTGCTTATGTGTCCTGGAGGTCCTAACCATGCAGGGTAGGTTGGGTGGGTAGTCATTTTTATTTTGTCTATTTGATATTCATATGTTACATCCAGCTGCATGATGTGCTAGTATGTTGGGTCGTTGAGTTGTCTTTTTCCTGAATTGTGTGTGTTGTGTTCATTGTCGAGTTGTGTTGATTGACTGTTGTCATTGTTACTTATTGCTTTAAAAAAAAAAAAAATTGCACTTGTTATGCATCACATGTTGTTGTAACGATAGGGTTGTTACATGTGGTATCAGAGCCGGTTCGACTCGCGACTTGGGATCACTACGAATTCCTTGATTATATATTTGCTTATAATGTCCCTAATTAAATTGATGTGTATTCGTGCAAGTAATCATGGTTAGATGACGTTGTAGAGGCAGACAATGGGGTGCTAGGGGAGGAGGCGTGATTCCCCTAGTAGCATCCATGCCCGAGGGGTCTAACCCCTAGGGAGACAAACAGGTTTTCGAGCAGGAACAAAGAGTTGTGGGTGATGTGGTTGGACTGATGAGGTCCTTTCAGCGGATGTCTGAGGCACTGATCAATAGTTTGGATAGAGATGAGGCCAGGGCACTGACACCCCCTGAGGGTCAACCGCATGCTCCAGTTAGTACTGGTAAAATTCATCATGAACTCGAGAAGGTCAAATTTCTTGATTTATTTGGTGCCTTGGACGACGCAGCTGCTAAGGCATGGTTGGAGAATATGACGATGTGATTTGCACTTCGCGACTGTACCTCCAACATGAAGGTTTTCATGGAGGTATCTCAACTGAAGGGGAGAGCGCTTCTATGGTGGAAGACGATCCTACCACAATTGAACATGGCAGTCGAAGACATGTCATGGGAACTATTCGAGGAATGGTTCTGAGAGAGGTATTTATCTAAGGAATTCATTGAGCGTCAACTCAACAAGTTCAATGCCTTGTGATAGGGAAACAGTACGGTGCCCGAGTATGATCCCGTTTCATCGAGCTTCTCTGGTATGCTATCCACCTGAATATCAAGAAACTTAAGGTCAACAAGTTCGTGTTTGGCCTTAATGTCAGCATTCGTGCAAAGGTTATGATTCTAATGCCTCAAACCTTGCATGATGTTGTTTAGAAGTCCCTCATAGCAGAGGAGGAGCTTATCAATGAGGGTCAGAGTAGGACTCCAACGAGACTAGTGGGGCATGCGTCATCTGATGCACAACAACATCAGACACTAGCTAGACATGCACGAGGGTATTGAGGTACTCCGAGAGGATCCACCTTCACTACACCTTAGCAACCAACACCTCAGCAACAAAATCCTTACTAAGGACCACAACACCAGCAGCAACAATTTATCTCAATTCAGCAAAAAAAAACAAGTTTCAAAGCCAGTGGGCCATCATCTTCTACTTCAGGTACCAGGAGTACTAGACCGAAGAAAGGGTGTTGGACATGTGGAGACCCACATTACTAGGGTGACTACCTAGTGGAGACGACCACAACATCTGGATGAGATGGACCCATTATTTTGGGTGATTTGGGAAAGGCCCATCGGATTCATGTAGCGGTGAATAACCGCTAAACAAAGCAACAATCGACTGTGCTCGAGATGTCAAGTATCGTCACTGACCAGACACTTAGTATTTCGATTGATCTAGGTGCTACAAGGATTTTTATTTCTGGTGCAATGCTAAAAATAATTAAGGTAAATTCAATCGAACAAGACGAGTTTAGCTTTGTAGAAATGGCTTCGGGAGCCAAACAAAAGGTTGGAGGGAAAGTTACAAGATGTAGCCTTACCCTGGGAGAGTTTTTCACAAGGGCCAACCTTTACGTCATGATCTTAGGATCTTATGACGTCGTGATCGGTATGGACTGGTTGGAATCGCATGAGGTGATACTCAACTATAAGATGAAACAATTGAGCTTGGTCGATGACGAGGGATAGAGACACATTATTGTAGGTCAAAACTAGGGAGTCTCCTTGAGGTTCATCTCTTCCTTGCAGGTACAGAAGAGCATGCGCAAGGGATGTAATATTTATGCGGTCCTTGCATTAAATGAGAAGGGACTAGTGGAAGGTCTAGAAAACCTTCCGGTGGTGTGAGAGTTTGCAAACATCTTCCATGAGGAGTTACAAGGGATACCGCCAGAGAGGGAATTGGAATTTACCATCGACCTATAACTGAGAACTGAACTGATAGCAAGAATGCCTTATCGTATTTCGACCTCAGAGTTACAAGAGTTGAAAATGCAACTGAGGGAGTTTTTGGACCTAGGACTTATATGTCCAAGTGTTTCACTGTGGGGTGTGCCTATTATATTCATATGGAAGAAGGATCAGTCATGGAGACTCTGCATTGACTATCGTCGATTGAACAAGGCAATGATCAAGAATTAGTATCTGTTGCCAAGGATTGATGATCTATTTGATCAAATGAAAGGTGTGACGGTGTTTTCAAAGATTGACTTGAAATCAAGGTATCACCAATTATGGATCAAGGAGGATGAAATCCCTAATACCACCTTTAAGACAAGGCTTGGAGATTACGATTTTACTATTTTACTGTCTGTACTGATGAATTCCCTAGGGGTATTTATGAGTTTGATGAACAGGGTGTTCCGTGAATACTTGGATAGGTTCGTCCAAGAATTCATTGATGATATTTTGATTTACTCTCAGACGATGGAGGATCATGATGAGGAATTGTGGTTGGTACTACAGTGTCTACGAGAGAACAAATTGTATGGGAAATTGTCTAAATGCTTGTTTTATCAATTGAAGATTCACTACTTAGGGCATGTCAACTCCGACAAAGGTATCTTTGTGGATCCAACCAAGTTCTAGGCTATTTTGGAATGGCATGCACCGATAATTGTCCTCAAAGTGCATAGATTCATGGGTTTAGAGGGATATTATTGACAATTCGTCAACGGTTTTTTGAAGATAGCAAATCCGATCATGGAATTGCAGAAGAAGAGCAAGAAGTTTACTTGGACCGAGAAATCTGTGGAGACATTTAGGAGGCTCAAGGAGATTTTGATGACATCACTGATACTAAAGGTCCCTGACATGGAAGTGAACTTCTTGGTATGCACTGATGCATCCAAGGAAGGCTTAGGCGGAGTCTTGATACAAGACAACCGAGTGATCACTTACATCTCGAGAAAGTTGAGAAGGCATGAGGAGAATTATGCAACACATGATTTGGAGTTGTTAGCCATTGTTTATGCCTTGAGAGTTTGGAGACACTACCTTATCAGAAGAAAATTCAAACTAAAAATGGACCATTTTGGTCTACAACACATCTTTCCTCAAAGAGACTTGAACGCACGACAACGATGTTGGTCAGAATTGCTTACCGAGTACGATTTGGAGATTAGTTACATAAAAGGAATAGTGAAAAGAGTGGTTGATGCATTGAGTCGAAGACCAAGCATATTTTTTGTGATGCCTCTTCAGAAGAATCTAATTGAAAAGATTCTAGATTTACAGTGCGATGATGATTGGTACAAATAGGTCAAGGATTTTATCGGAGAAAACACAATGATGGTACCAAAATTTGAGGGATTTACTATGGACAACAATAGATTATTGAGATTTCAAGGTCAAATTTACATAATTCCCAATGATAGCTTGAGGTGTTTGATCCTAAATGAGGCTCATAGAGTAGTGTACAGGGATCATCATGGAGTCATGAAGATGAGGGAAGACCTTAAACCCTTATTATTCTGGAAAGCAATGAGGGCAGGCATAGTCAACTACATGGAGATATGTCTAGAATGTCAGTAGGTGAAGGTTGAACATAGACATCCAACAGGATTAATATAGCCACATGCTATTCCAAAATCGAAATAGGAGGTCATTTCGATGGAATTCATTGTTGGATTGCCACTGACAACAAGGAGACACGACTCGATTTTTGTGGTAGTTGACACTCTCATGAAGAGTGCTCATTTTATTCCTGTACATACGACGTATTAGGATCCTAACATACATAGAGTTTTCATCACTAAGATTGTGAAGTTGCATGGTGTGCCTAAGAGGATTACATTCGATAGAATATTGATGTTTACAGGATGATTTTTGACTAGTTTCCAAGAGGCCTTGGGGACCCAAATTAAATTTAGTACTACATATCACCTAGAGACAGACAGGCAGACCGAACGAACAAACCAAATCTTGGAGGATATGTTGCGTATGTACGTGATAGACCAACAAAATCACTGGGAATAATTCTTGCCTCTGGTAGAATTTGCATATAACAACAGGTATCAAAGAACCATTAAGATGTCACCTTTCGCGTTTCTTTACAGGAGACCGTGTTGGACGCCCTTGAGTTTGGATCAACTTGAGGATAGGGTCTTGGTGGGACCAAAATCAATCCAAGAAATGGAAGATCAAATGAAAACAATAAGATAAAGGATCAAGGAAGCATAGGATCGATAGAAGAGTTATGCTGATGTGCAGCATGTCGACCGTAGTTATGAAGTTGGTGATCGAGTCTTCTTGCAGTTGAAAGCGCATAAGAGTTCAATCAAATTTGGAAAGGGTTCTAAACTCTCTCCTATGTTCATGGGACCCTTCGATATTGTGGAAAGGAAGGGACCCGTGCCCTATCGACTAGCCTTGCCTAATTCTTTGAGGCGTATGCATGATGTTTTTCACGTATCTGTTTTGAGACATTATGTTAGTGATCCTACACATGTTATTGACATGCGTTCCTTGCAGGTATCGGACGAGGGTGCGCTCACAACAGAGCCAATCCACATCCTAGATCACCGCATTCGAAATCTGTAGCATCAAATAGTAGATCACGTCAAGGTCCAGTGGGACAACTATAGTCTGCACTCGACGACCTGGGAGGACGCATATGATATGTATCATCAGTTTCCATTTTTGTTTGATAGCTAAAACCATAATATTGTGATACACTTATTTCGACACTTACATACTTTGAAACTTCGGGACTAAGTTTAAAACAATAGGGGGTGTATGTAACATCCTACTCTTGTGTGCACTGAGCAGACTTATTCCTTGAGGACACTTGCATGGAAGTGATCCAGCTCTTTATACGATTGGTTGTTTTGATTATGATAATAAGATATTGTGGATTTGATGATATGTTATTTTTTTTGTATTTACATCGACAGGTGCTATTGACTGGGTTCTCTTGAGTGTGTAGAACTCTGGATGTTGAGGATGCCAAGGCATCGATGACACTCCTTGGACTCCAGATCGAGTCAGGGAGTGGACTGTTAGGGTGTGAATGTTGTTGATGTGACATATGTACATATGATTAGATATTATGATGTTTATTGTTATTGATGACATGATTCATTGATGGATGCAGGTTGACGACAGCTTGCCGACCAGAATCACATTTAGAGTAAAGGGTTCATGCACAACAACCAGAGACATTGAGTGTTAAAAACCAAATATCAATATAGCATAGAAAAACCTCAGAATAAGTACTCAACACCTTGAAAAAGAGATAATTTCAGATAATAAGCCTCTTCGAGGGGGAAACCTCCTTTTACCCCACATAAATGTTCAAGTACAAGATGATTCCAAATGAAAATGTCTCCTTGGTATATATAGAAGACTAGGAGGTATAATTTCAACTAATGGAATAAAGCCGACATAAATAAAATAACATTACTAATGTAATATGCCCCAATTAAGGGGTAATGAGCCAATATTAGGGCTTAACATGCCCCTCCCCTTGAGACAAGTGTTGTCCGCAATGCTTGAGTAAGTCTGGATGCTTCTGTATAAAAGACTCATCTTCCCAAGTAGAATCTTCAGCCGGTAGTTTCCTCCATTTAATGAGATACTCAGAAATGCATCTCTTCCTCAGCTGGTGAATTCTTGTATCAGTGATGGCTTTAGGCTCCAATATGGTTTTTCCTTCCCCATCAAGTTTTGGCAATATAGTTTGAATTGGGATCTTGTCTCCTACAACCTTCTTTAAGAATGAAACATGGAAAACTAGGTGTACTCGTGAAGATGCATGCAATTCCAATTTGTATGCCATAGTACCAATCTTTTGCAACACCTTATAAGGGCCATAGTACTTTGGTGATAATTTATTATCCTTCTTGGCTTGCTTGAGGGACATCTGTTTGTATGGTTATAGTCTTAAAAACTCCCAATTCCCTACTTCAAAACTTCTTTCACTATGATGTTGATTTTCTTGTTGTTTCATGTGATTCTGTGCCATGGTCAGGTTGTCCTTTAAGATTTGGAGAACTTGTTCTTGATTCTTGATGTGATCTTCCACTGCTTGAACCTTAGATTTTTATTTTAGATAAGAAGTGATGGAAGGAGGGAGGTATCCATAGAGTTCCATAAATGGTGTCATTTTTGTTGCATTATGAAAGGAATTGTTATACCACCATTCTTCCAAGGGTAACCATTTGAACCATTGTGTTTGTTTATCAGAGAGAAAGCAACGAAGGTAGCCTTCCAAACATTTTTTCACCATCTCGGTTTGTCCATCAGATTGAGCATGATAGGATGAGCTATGAGAAAATTGAGTACCCAAACAAGAAAATAATTATGTCCAAAAATGTCCAGTGAAGATGGGATCTCTGTCACTTACAATAATCTTTGGGCTTCCATGTAGCTTTTGAACTGTCTCCATGAATGTGATGGAAATTGTACTAGCTTTGAAGGGATGAGAAAGTGCAAAAAAGTGTGGGTACTTGGTCAGTCTATCAACAATCACCATGATGAAACTCTTTCCTTTAGACTTCAGTAATCCTGTGATGAAATCCATGGAACCCTCCTCCCAGCGCTGACTTGGGATGGCTAATGGTTGTAAAAAACCTGGGGTCTTAATTGTTTCCACCTTATTTTGTTGGAAAACCAAATATTCTGCCACAAACCTTTGAACACCAGTTTTAAGGCCATCCCAAAAAAAATCCTTCGTGACTCTATGGTAGGTTTTCAAAAATCCCGAGTGCCCTCCTATTGGAGAGGTGTGCAATTCCAATATTACCTTTTGTTTGAGTTGGGATTTCTTACATAAATATAAGCGATCTTTGTACCATAGTGAATCATTTTTCCATGTAAATGTATCTGATGCACTTGAATCTTGTTGCAACCTTTGAATGAGAGTCCACACTTTTTCATCATTCTTCTATTCATCCCTTGCTTCTATTATCCAATCGGGTTAGATGATCGATATAGCACAAAGAAAGGCCTCAACATCTTCATCCTTTCTTGAGAGTGCATCTGCCACAACATTTTGCTTCCCCTTTTTATAGACGATTTCAAAATCATAACCCAATATCTTGGTTACCCATTTTTGTTGTTCTTCTGAAGATAGTCTTTGTTCCAAGAAGTATTTAAGACTATCATGATCTGTTTTGACCTTGAAGTGCCTACCTATTAGGTAAGGACACCATTTATTCAATGCATGTAGTATTTCCATCATTTCCTTCTCATAAATGGGTTTTTGTAAGTCCTTTCCCTTGAGTGGTCAACTTTCAAAAGCCAGGGGTCTTCCTTCTTGCATTAGGACAACACCAATTCCATTTCCTGAGGAATCACATTCCACAATAAAGGATTTTGTGAAGTTTGGAGTGGTAAAGACAGGAGCTTTGCACATCACCTCTTTAAGTTGTTCAAAATATTTAGTTTCCTCTGGAGTCCATGAAAATGCATCCTTCCTAGTTAGTGTCATTAAAGGTGTTGCTATTATTCCATAGTGCCGAAAAAACTTGCGATAGTAATCTGTCAAACCCAAAAATCCTTTAAGATTCTTTAATTTTTTGGGAATTGGCCAGTCCATCATGGCCTTAATCTTGTTAGGTTCTACCTTGACACCTTCATGAGATACAATATGACCCAAATACTCTACCTCCTTCACTCCAAAGAAACATTTGGATGGTTTTTCATATAGTTGTTGCTCCTTTAGTAGTTGTAGCACCTTGTCAACATGTCACACATGATCCTCCCAAGACTTGCTATAGATTAGTATATCATCAAAAAATACTAACACAAATTTTCGAAGGAAGGGCTTGAAAATGGAATTCATCAACC
>JASDQU010283697.1:4064-14445 GCA_032191745.1 Picea mariana
TGTTGGATATGCCTACTCTGCATATTTACACTTCACTCCAGGGCTTCCAGTTCCTCATACAACTCAACAAAATCTATGTTGTCTGCTTCCTCTTCTACTACAGGCTTGAGTGCTGCATTCATTTCCTCTTCAACTCCTAGGCTGAAATTTTGAGAAATTATGTTGAATTCTCTTTTCCTGCAATATGGAGGACTGTCTCCTGGCAGCCATCTTTTGGTTTTGGATTGTCCAACCAATCCTCCAACATCTTCAACGCTTTCTCCCATTGAGTGAGCAATTCATCTAAATTCTCCTCTTTTTTTCTGCTGGGGAAGACATCAATGTCTACTCCTTCTCCTCCTCTTGGACAATCTTTGTTGGTCGTCTTTCCTCTTCTTCACCTGCATCAAAGACACAGTTATCTTTAAAATCATTTGGTCCCATAGCCTCTTTCTTGGATTCTTGTTACACCACCTCCTCATGCGTGACACTTGTATTAGCCTCTGCTAGACTATTAGGAAAGAATATTTGAATTCCCCCAATGATCAGAACACACCTCTGATATTCTTCCATCAACACTCCTTGATAATATGAACTCTCAAATGAGTTCATCTCTTCTCCCTTTCCCACTTGACAACTTGGGATTTTCTCTCTGCCCACCTGGCAGTCTATGAGATAACCTAATCTCTCTCCATTATCCACCTAGAAACTTGAACTTCCATCACTGCCCTCCTGGTAGTCTATGAGACCATCCACTGATATCCTTCCATTGCCCACCTAGCAACTTAGAAGTTCACTTATTCCCTCCTGGCAGTTTATGAGATCCTTAACTCATCTCTGCTCCTCCTCATCGCTGAGATTCCTCCAAGTTTCTATCTTACAGATGTGAACCACCTCCTTTGTGTCTCTCAAGTTTTCCACATGCCTCAGCCACCTCTTTAACAACTGTTGTTGTCCTCTCGCCAATAATTTATGAACAGGCCATTTTACCTTCCTCTTCAGAGGATATTCGTACCTCCAGTGTACCTTTACCTCCTGATGCATATTTAATGTTAGTTGTTCTATTATTTATCTTATCCTCCTGAGCTCCAGATCCACATCTCTCTTGTTTTTCTATTTGTGGCATTCTCTCCAACCAGGTTCATGGCCTTCAGTAGCCATTTTCTCTTCCTTCATCCCTCCTTGTTGTCTACCATTTGTTGCACACCCTGCAACAATCTTCACAGAGAATCAATACTCTGTCTCCCTTGATATTTTGTCTATAGGTGAGCTTCGGCTCTGATACCACTTTATGCAGACCCCACTTATCCCCTCGGGGTTACTCAAACTCTTAGTCTAGGATCATTCAAATCCTAGAGTCATATTGACTCTTCGGGTCTTTTCTATACCCCAACTCTTTTTACACAGGTCCCCTTTCTATCTCGTATGCAGGCCCTATCAAATCTGCAGGCTCTTTCCTGCACGCTTCTGAAATGTTGAGTTTCAGGTGCTAGATCCTTTTTCATTAGCCCCTTCCTCCATATGGCTCTGGGCTATGACCTCACATAGGTATTTGATTGCGGGTGCGACCAAGAGTGATTTGAGACCAACCTGATTTTCTCCCCACAATTCACCTCTAGCTGCCACGTATCCCTTTAGCAATACCTTGGTTCCAATTGTGGCCCGCTCTCAACTTTTTAAAGTCCAAGCATATTCTAGCCCCACAATCCAGCTCGATCATCGATTTTCTTACCTCGACGGTGTTTTGTGATCAATGGTTGAGATTTGTCCTCCCTTTCTTCCTTCTCTCCTCCTTTCACACATGTTCCTAGATCTCAACGATCTGTCAAAACATACCCTCATTTCAAATCAAAGGCTATGGTTGATTTCCCCAATCAGGATTCAAGAGTTTCAACTCTCAATTCTTGCTCCCTTTGAAATGGTGATCTTTTGACACATGTCCCTAGTAAACAGACGATTTAGATCTGCCTCCTTTCCTTCATTTCCTCTAGATCACAAGTTCTCAGATCCTTACGATCTATCGACGCATGTCCCTTTTCAAATCAATGGTTGTGATTTGCTTCGTGATTCAGGTTTTGGATGTTTCAATTCTCAAACGTTACTTTCTCCACAATGCTTCCACCTGGAGCTCACGATCTATTGATGAGTGTCTCTTGCAGATTGACGACTCTGATTCTTTTGGTTCTTCAAACTTCAGAAATCTCAACTCAAATTTTTCCAAAATTATTTTATCCAAATATCATGATCTACTGACGCATGTCTCCCACAGATCGACGACTACGAGTTACTTCAGGTATTTACTCAGAGTCCACATATTTCCTCCGTGTTTCCTTCTGAATCAGATGGTTAAGATTCACTTCGGATCTTTAAATTTCAGAGATTTCAATTCTCAACTTCTCCACTCTCTATTTTTCTTGGAACATTTTACCTAGAGTACTCAATCGATTGATGCCTGTCCTCCTACAGATCGACGGCTCCTAGCTACTTCGGCTATTTAGACTTCGGGAGTTTCAACACTCCACTTTTTTTTCTTCCTGAAGCTCACGATCCGTCGCCACACATCCCTCTATATCTGACGATCCAGATTCACTTCGAGTTTTGGATTTTGGGAGTTTCAACTCTCAACTGAAATCTTCAAAGTGATTTTCCCCGAAGCCTCAAATCTATTGACATGTAACCCCCGTGGTGATCAAAGACTAGGATCTATTTCATATCTTTAGTTATTTTGACTCCTCCTGATCTACAAACTTCCGAAGTTGTAGATCTTGAGCAACCTTCCCCTCTTGATGATGAATAATTCCTAATTACTTCGGGACTTCGGGACTTTGGCATGCTCACCCTCCTGTGCACACAAAGGGTTAAGGCCCATGAACTTTACCTGGATTAGACAACTGTTGATCCTCTACACTTAGATCCTATGTCTAGGATCTATTTCTTCCCCTCACACATTGCTTCTTCATATTGGACCCTGATATGATGGTCTAGATCTCTTCCTGCAGTTGATCTGACGGTTGTTGTCGCTCCTCCTCCTGAGATTCTTTGTTCTCCCAGACTTGGAAAATTTTCTAAGTGTTCAAAGGATTTGGTATTTGAACCTTCTCCTGTGAAACTGATTGAAAAAGGTCTCGACTCTTCCTTTCCTCGTGATCTTTGACAATAAAATTTGACCTCGGCTCTGATGCATGCTTGTGATGTATGTGCAAACTTTCACTACTCCTCCTGAGCTTGTGGACTTGAAGTAAATTCACTTATGTGCGCACTCCTTGTGTTGTCTCTCTTGATATTTATCTCTCGGACCCTTTGACTCCTCTGAGGGCCACTTCGACACTTAGTCGAATTTCGGATCTGTGCACTCCTTGCAACAGATTTTTACGTAAGAATTAACTTATTGTGGGTGACTATGCATGCCTTGTAGCAATCCTTTTGCACTCCTTGCAAATGAAAATTTCACACTATCTCTTTTGAGCTTATGAGTTGAAACATACTCTTTTAATGCACTTCTTGCGAACTGTATGCACACCTTGCATGAACTCAACAAAGAGAATAAATTGAAACTTATACAAACATCTCACAATTTCATACATTCATTTAATGACTCATTCATTCATGAAACACAAAATAACAGAGAAGCTGTAAACAATGGTAACACCTTACATTGGATCAATTTTCCTCTGTTATATTCATTCAAATGTAAAATGGCTATAAATATGAAAACAATAACTAAACCTCAACAATTATCCTAGTAACTTGCAACAACCTCATTTAGGCATACCACGCATCTACATATACAAGAGGTCCTCTAGGGTTCCCTCCAACTAAATCTCCTATCGAAGTAAAAAATAACAACTACTCAAGCTCTATTACATTAAAGTCTAGGAGTGAAACTCCCATATCTCTTACGATCATTCAGTTTCTGAGCCTTTCGCTCTTACTCAATCATCCATTCAAAATGGATCTTCAGGAAACGCCATTTTTCAGATTCCCAATAATAAAAAATGTGTGCTATGGTGCTGAGTTGTCCCTCCACGTGGGATTTGTTGACGATGCTCCTGCATAACCCAATCAACCCTGTAACTGAACAAAGAAGAAAGCACAGTAGTGATCTGGCTAACACGAAGCAGATCCCGTTGATCTTGCCTGAGTATATTCTGCCTCTGGTCGGTGTTGTTAGCTATGATAGTATCCCTCGTGATTTCGAGTACTTCATGTTCACTGCGTACATTCTGAAAGGAATTCACATAGTAGGAAGTCGGTTAGGGAAGATGTCGTTGTTGAAGCACAGTGAATTCAACTTAGGAGACTGGAAGAACTACGCCACACTATCTCCTCACCATTACTTAATGAAGACAACCGGAAAGAAACCTTGCCTCATCCCACAGCCATGGATCAAGGGGTTGGCGTAGTCAACCATATTAAACGTAATGAAAATTCTGCATTTTGGCCTCCACCAGGGGGTTAACTCGTGTGTTAAACTCCTTCTGTCGTTCTATCATGGAGAATACCTATGGATTGATAGAATAATTATTGTGGATCTAATGTTGATCCACTAGATCATGGGTTTAATTTTGAAGGGTCTTGACCCACAACAGTTCTACCCAAGGAAGACCTCAGACTGTTCTTTAGCACAATGCATCAAAGAAGCCTATGGAGAGGTAGAAAAGGGGAAGAGAGGTTACAAGGTAGCCTCCATACAGGATGGCGTAGTGTGCCTTGCTTGTCAACTCTTAGTTGGTAAGATAGTGAGGAAGAACCTCCCCACACAGTTCATCGGGTTCGTGGTGGAGTTCGCAGGAAAGTGTGTGGAGGGCCTACAGATGAACTGGGTGAACTACCTCATCAATGAGCTAGAAAAATATATCAGCGAAGCCCAGGACTTAGGATATGAGTTTTACTACAGTTGGTTGATCATCATGATTGCATTTGTGGCTTGGAAGATGCCTAAAGGAGCTACTTTCCCAGAGATTGAACCTACGGAGCCCCTGGCTGCTCAGTTTTCCACCCTATGGTATACCAATGACATGACGAAGCAGTGGCAGTCTAATGTCGTGTTTCACACATATTATCAGCAGTTGAAAGTATCCATTGAAGCATTCCCTCGTATGACACCACGTACCCTGCATCATTATCGGCCCATAGAAAATTTCCATGATCCCCACTTCATTTAAGTCATCGCGTGAAGAGATGAGCACCAGGAAAGATTGCAGTCATAATATAAGCTCATGGATGTAGATATGGAACAGATTATAAATGATTAGCCAAAATCATTTCTTGAACCTGTCATCAATGCATATTTATCTAAAACTGACACTATAAGAAGCCCGATGGTTACACAAGTTGAGCATGTCAGACAATCCAGTGGGACAAAGAAGCAGAGGGAACACAAAAAGCAGGTTGAAGTTTAGGACATAGAGAGTGACAAAGAGGAAGAAGAGGAAACCTATGAAGATAGCGGGTCTATCTTTCCAAGAGGAGGAGAAGACGAAGAATAAGGACATGGAGGAGGATATTAAGGAGAATAAGAGCAAGGAGAATTCAAAGCTACTAGCACCCTATGACCTAAAGATCCCCCTGTTATGACAGTGGCCCCACAAAAGAGGAAAGTTACTCCAAAGAAACCTTCAGCAAGGAAGAAAATGTGCACCAATAAGCCATAGTTGGAAGACACTCTCACTGACAATGACATTATTTTGTTCCCTAGAGCTATGGAGGATGCCTCTGAAGACATGTTGTAGAGATGCGAAGAGAATTAGGTGGAATTATATGAAAGGACTGAGAGGGAGTTAAAGGAAGTACAATAGGATGTTCGCTTGGTCCGCGCAGTGCCTACTGTGTCGTCTGCGCCTTCCTCATTACAAAATGCATACTTGGAGGACTAACCAACCCTGTAGGGTGAACCATGGATTTGGATCACCCTCCCCCAGTATAGCATCAATTTTCCCACCCCAACAGCACTATAGGATAGCCCCAATTTGGATGTTGAGGTTAACCTTAAAGGAGTAACTCCAGAATAGGTTGAAGTATTGGAGGCAGGTTTGAAGGAATACAGAAGGGAACAGAGAAAAATGACCATTGAAAGAGAAGCCCAGGTAAGAAGGCTTGTTGATGCAACAAAAGCTCGGTTCTAGAGAGATTAGGAAGAGAAGGAGAAGGCTACATAAGCCTTGCAAAAAGAGAAAGATGAAGTCTCGGTACAGTTACGAGAAACACAGGACAGTGTAAATACCTATGAAAGAGAGAAAGTAGAGCTTTAGGCGAAGCTTCAGGAGGAAAAGAAATTTGGTGAAGCCCACATACAGAAGGAAAAAGAGTAGCTTCTTGCAGAGCAGGCCATGGTCAAAGAAGCAATAAGAAAAGTGTGTCTCTCTGTGCTAGGCTTGGTACAGGAGGAGAAAGAGCCTGTTGAAGCTCAAGTAGCAAAGCTCGTAGAGACCCTCCAACATTTTCAGGCTAGGATAAATGAACTGGAGACCCGAATAGTGTCGAGCACCCTATAGGAGGTGCGTGACCAGAGGGAGGAGTCCGCGAAAAACACAGTAGAAAGTATAAAATACCTCGCCTCGGCATGTAAACAGTTGAGTGACAGAAGCGCCCAGATGTATGAACACCTCACCGAGGATACAGAGTTAAATAATATAGAGGCTCAGTTACAGGAGGCGCAACAACAAGAATTTTCATTGTAGGCAGAGATGAAGTTACTCACAGCAGTGGAAAGGATGAAGAGATCCCAGGAGTAGCACACAGTAAAAAAATAGATCACTGCCCTCTAGGGTAAGGTGATGGAAGTAACACATAAGTTACAACCTGTGTAGGATGAATCTTGCAAGGTGCTCAAGGAGATCGATGATAAGGGTTCACAAATAGATCAAGTAGTTGCAGCTATAGAAAAACACCTGGAAGGGCCTGTTACAGAGAAGACAGTCTAGGAACTCATTGAGTAGGAGGCTCAGGCGAGGGATCAAGTCGAGGTAGCTCGAGTTAAGATCGAGGATTTTAAAGCAGCATTGTTCAGACCTGAGTGACTCAAGACAAGTCACAGGTGAGTGTTGGGGGCTTGTTGGCCCTCAAGCAATTTTTGGGGAAAATTTGGTCAGGTTTGGAGGTTTTGGACCATTTTTGGAATTCGACATGATGGTCGAAGTAGGAGAACCCAGGTGGATTTGAGATCGTGGATCTCACATATTTTGAGGTTTATGTGGATCCAGTAAAGGTCCTCTGGGTTTTGTAATGGGTTTATGGGATTTTGGCCCATGGATTTTCCCCCATGTTTAGGCCTTATTGTAAAGTATAAATAAAGAAAAATGTATTGTAGAAGTAGTAGTTTTGTGTGAGAATGAATGTATGTGGTCAAGGCTTTGTGATCGACTATGATTTTGTAGAAGCTTGTTAATGTTCAGTGTGGAGCCGATGCTAAGTGTTGTGATAAGAGATTGTGGCTCTGTGCATTTGACCTATTTTTGGAAGGGAAAAGAAGGAGGATCTAGTGCTTAGTGCGCAGATCTCCTATCTTGTGTGAATTTCAACTCTATGGCTTAGTGCACATCAATGACTAGATGTAATATTTTGGTGAATAATAAAGAGGCGAAGTGGTTTGTGGACGTAGCCCCACCCTGGGGTGAACCATGTATATTTGGTGTCTCATGGTTTGCTTTTTTTAAGCCCTAAATAGGGATCATTACCCCTTAATTGGGGCATATTACATTATTAATGTTATTTTATTTATGTTGGCTTGAGTCCATTAGTGTAATTGTACCTCCTAGTCTCCTATATATACCAAGGAGACATTTTTATTTGGAATCATCTGATAATTATACATGTATGTGGGCATAAGGAGGTTTCCCCCTCGAAGAGGCTTATTATCTGAATTTATCTCTTTTTCAAGGTGTTGAGTACTTATTCTGAGGTTTTTCCATGCTATATTTATATTTGGTTCTTAACATATGGTATCAGAGCTCAAGGTCTTGGGGTTTCGCTGCTACATCTGAGACACCTTGGAATTTTTGCTATAACATTCTTTCTACAATGTTTCAGAAGGAATGGCCTGGAGGATATTTATTAGATGGATCAAGGTACATTGGGTTAAACTTTCAGCTCATGAGGCATTATACTTTTGTAGATACAACCTATGCAAGATAGGGTTCTAGAATCATCCTAAACTGATTCATTGCGTAATTTTCTCTATAAAAAAATTTCTATAATGTTTCAGACCCTAAATTCTGAAGGCTATTTATAGAAATTAGTAAGGTATCTGTGGTAAAATATTCATCATCTGTGTCATATAACATTTGTATATACACCCTATGGAAGATAGGGTATCAGACTAGTCCTATTGACTAGTATCAAGAAGGTGTTCTAGGTAAAATGATCATAACTTCTTCCTGGAGTATCCAAATTGAGTGAGACTAGTTTCATTGGATAGTGGACAGTTCGTAGTACGTTTGGTACTAGTTTCATAGTTTTATATCAATTATTGTGTGCAGGGCATGCTATGCAAGGGAGATCTCCTGGAAAGAATAAAAATCAACAAGTTGTGTGGAATTTACTGTAAATTCCACTTGGCACATCCAATTTTGATTAGACCTGTGGAATTGCAAAGAAGAAATATCAAAGAACTACAAAAAAAAAAAATCATACCCAGAAGGGCCAAAACGTTGGAGATACAACAGAAGAAATATTATCTAGCAGAACCACCTCAAAATCAAGGGTCAAAAGTGATACTTGGCCAACATGCCACCCAAAAAGGGAAATTCTACACCAAATAAGCCTCCAGACAGTCCTACTTGGACTCTTAATGAAGGTGAAGAAATGCATAGGGACATAAATGAATTGAAAAATAAGACAGTGACAAAAGATGAACTACAAGGGATGATGGATTCAACTAAATAAAAATTGGAGGCAATAATGGATACTAAGATGGATGGTTTAAAAAGAGAGATCATGGAAGGATTGAAAAATTTCCTAATAGAGAGGACACCTGAAAGTGAAAATGTGTCCCATGAAGTTCATGATGAGGACACAAGGAAGATGAATCAAGAATGGAGAAACTCCAACTTTGGGTTGAAGACCAACCATGTTCCTAAGATCGATATGAGGAAGTTTGATGGCATTGACCCAATCACATGGATACTTCAGATGGAGCAAATCTTTGATCTACATAATGTTCCACATACACAAAAGGTACGAATTGCTTCTTTATATTTAGAACCCAATCAATTTGTATGGTATAGATGGCTTTGTTCTCATGAATCACTTGTCACTTGGACAATTTTTATGGAAGAAATGATAGCACACCATGAGGATACAAGGAGCAATACCTTCTTTAGCCAATTGATAAATCTCAAGAAAAAGGGTTCAGTTATAGAGCACATTGAGAACTTCCAAAGATTGAATATAAAGGTAACAAATATTTCCAATGAGCACTTGATTTATATATTCATAGGAACTTTAAAGGATAACATTCAACATGAGGTTCGCCTTTGGGAACCCAAATCATTGGAGAATGCATTTAGGGTGGCAAGAAATGTTGAAAGTAAAAATACGTCTATGGCTGCTAGAAGGACCAATCCTAACATCTATAGAGAGAATAATGCTCCTTATTCTAAAACACCTCAACCTACAAGGTTGACACCTCAACAATTAGAGGAAAGAAAATAAAAAGGTGTATGCTTTAATTGTGACAGCAAGTACAGTAAGGGACATAAGTGTGACGAGAATAAATTATTCTACATAGATTGTGAAGAGGAAGAAGAACAAGAACAAGAACCATCTCAAGCTGAAAACGTAGAATCAATTACGTCTGAAGAGTTGACTCCCACTATATCATGTAATGCATTGGCTGGAATTAGCACTCCTCAAACCCTCAAGATCGAAGGATATATCAANAACTATCAATTGCTCAGGAAAATGCAATAAGATCAATCTTGCTATGGGGGAATATGTAATGAATAGTCAAATGATTTCTATACCCATGGGTGGTGTTGATGTTGTACTAGGTATCCAATGGTTACAATCATTAGGAACAATGGCTTTTAATTTTCAAGAACTTTTCATGAAATTTTCATTGGAAGGAAAAGAAATTGAGTTAAGAGGTATCACAGGGAAACTCGGTAAGGTGATAATCTCTAATGGAATGAAAAAATTATTGAAAAAGAAACATCAAGGTGTTATTGCACAACTATGCTCACTATATGTTCAAACATCTAAGCCATCTATTCCTCTAGATCTCCAAGGGATCATTGATAAGCATTCCAAAATATTTGAAGATATTCCCAAAGGTCTTCAACCCACTCGAAATCATGATCATGATATTCACCTAATTCCTGGGAGTGTTCCTCCTAACATCAGGTTGTACATATACCCTTATGCCTAGAAGAGTGAAATTGAGCACATGGTTGAATAATGTTAG
>JASDQU010283698.1:1558-12112 GCA_032191745.1 Picea mariana
GAATAGCAGGTTGTAGTATCATGAAAGAAAAACATCTCAAATCTTAACTCATATTAATGACAACCATATTCTCATCAACCATGTAAACCTTTGTAGTACATCATCATAACATTGAAAATGAACATATATGATCTTCAAAAGTTCAAGGGGGTCCCACCTACTAGCATTATTTAGTCTTATATAATAATAGTCTTTAGCAACACTTTGTGGGCGAAATTACGTTGACGTTTTTAAATCATCAACAAACTGACGAATCCACAGGGAAATTTGTTTTTAACAGATTAGAACTCAGAACTCATGGTTTCACAAACCAATGATAGTAACCTCAAGAATACACAACTCGAATGATTATGCAACAGGGGGAAGTGAGCGGATTTATTGGAAATATGACCGAAAATTTAGGAATAACTCATGAAAAGTGTTAAGTATGAGAGTTTTTACCACTGTATGCATAATCATTTGTTTGTAAAATGCTCTCAACTTGAAAGAGGAAAACTTATATATTTTCTCTTAAGATCTCGATGGATGAAGAAATGGCAAGAAGAAGTAGGAAACAACCAATTCATCGTAGGATAGAAGCGGAAATATGTAACAAATTCAAAGGCCCTTCAGAGTAGAGATCATAACAACCATGTAAGCTCGATTGTTATTGATCAACAATGCTTTTGCAGAGGTGTCACTGTGGCAGAATTGATCCAACCTTCTAACTTGAACAAACACTTAAAATATGATAAGGACAAAAATTGCAACATTAGTAATAATGCAGAAATTAAAACAACAGCAATAAAAGACATAAATAAAACGCAACAAAAATTCAACTAAGAAAGAAAAAATCTGTAAAGAAGAAAAAAAAGAACAAAAATTGAAAGCAGAGCTAAACTACTAGTACACAGAAGAATACCATTAGAAAAAATACCTTTCACACTGGTCCCTCGCAATACTTCAAGCGAGGACTGTTAGTGTTTTGGGAGAACCATTGTATTTGTAATTCCTTTGAAATATCTGAGTTAGTGTCCAAGACAAAATTAATCTGGAAGTGACCCAACACTTGAAATTATGATGTAACTATTAGCCTTTTGATGCATACGATTAAATTGTCAAGATAAGCATGGAGACTGACCAACTCATCAAAATTCGTGTGTATAGACCTTTTTAAGGCGATACTTGTATCAAATAAACCAGAAGGCAGGTAGTTGTAAGACATAGTATCACAATTAGTGGTAAAAGTAGTTTTTTGAATATTTGCCCCTTCTACCTTGATTTTATTGTAACCAAACAATCTATTAGGTAAGGGCTCCAAGTGTAAATCCTTTCCTTCCATGAATTGTTTTAGATGCATCTATTGTTCAGGCATGACAACCATGTCTAGGAGGGTTGCATCTGCTTTGATGTTAGCCAATTGATTCAATATGTTGTATTTGGAAGAGGGGGGAGGGGGAGTGATTCTTTGGCTCTCAGGAATTTTAGGAACCTGGGGTGCAACAACAGTTTAGTTTTAGCTCGGGACAGAAGCACTGCGAGGAGGGTCAAACTTGCTTTTTGGGGCATAGGCTTTGTTTCTGGTATTGATAACCATGACATCTTCTGGCTCGAAAAAATCTAGGACAACGATAATGGATTCTAGTCTTTTACCAATTATCTTGTCTCTGGCACTCTTCCTTACCTCACATGTGGTTTCTTCATGGTGTTCCTCGCAAAAGTTACACCTAGTCCTAGGCAGGAGAGCTTTGGGCTGAAAATTATTTTCAACCAGAATTCTAAAAGGAGGGGCAGAAGAGGATGAAGCTCGAGGGGTGAGATGGGAGACAGTACCCTTCCGCTCAAATGCTATCATACGATTGTTCATATCTTGTACTAGTTGTAAGAGAGCAGACATGTATGTATGTCTAACTGATTCTCCCTCGGGTAGACCAGTTCGTTCAAGCCATTCTTCATACTCTGAACAAGTGTGCAGAGCGGAACCGAGATTATCAATGGATTTTTCTTCAAGCCTATGACAGTAAGGAGAAGGCAATGCATTGTAGTAATGCATGAAGGAGGCTTGGTTCTAAGGGCGGATAAGTTCGGGGATTTTATTATACAACTTGGTGAAATGCAAGTTGAAAGACCTGATGGTCTCACCATCTTTGTAAGTGATGTTATTGTACTCCCTTAACTTTTCAGCAGGGATTTTGGATTGCCCGTAAGTGGATCTGAACTAGTAGATTAATTCCTCCCAGGTAGACAAAATCTTAGGAGGAAGGTCAAAAAATTCGGCTGGAGCCTTCCCTTCTAAGGAATTGATGAATAGGCACATGCAAGTATCGTTGTCATTGGCCCCTATGTTATGAAAATCATTAGAAAATGCCACTAGGTGTTTATTGGTACTGAAAATGTTATTTCCTGAAAACATAAGCAAATACTCTTTAAAATTTGGAAGTGGATGAATAGCAGGAGCTAGGTTAAGAGGAGAGGACACATGCCATGGTGTAGTTGTGGCGTCTTCTTTGAATTGAAAAAGTCCATACTTCTTGATGAATTCAGTGGGGTTCGTAGTAGATTGGACAGGGATATGGTGGTTGTACAAGCTACCAATCACCAATGATGATGAATATTGGGAAGATGGAGATATTCCTGTGCCACACGATCCACCACTAGATTCCATCTTGTGGATGATAGATGAGGGAAAGAAAGACAAGTTGGATGAATCAGATAAAGTTCTCCTTATAGAAATTTGTTGGGCAGATAACACAATGTTTCTCCTTCCTATCTCAGCAATAGGATTGATTTCAGGTGATAAGCCTCTTCTTCTTCTAGAAGCACGAGAATCAAAGGACATGAAAAAAAGGCCAAGACTTGAAGAAAAAAGGGTTACTGTTGGTTTCTCGGATGTCTACATCTAGATTCTAGTTGTTCTTGAGAACTAATATCTCGTTCAATTGATGCCCAAGAACAATTAAGTTCAGCATGGGTCCTAGCAGTGTCTAAAATGGTATGGAATAGGTTCAAAGCAATGTTGGTCTGGTCTTGGAGATCGGGCTCAAGATTGGGCTTCCTTGCAATTGGAACAATCATCAATAACAAAATAGTGAAAGAATCAAAATCAGAAAAAGGAAGATGTATCGATGAAAATCGAGTATAAAATTTAATCGGAGAGATATCGAAGATCTCCCCAATATGGTCGCCAAATAAATGTTGAGGAAAATATATGAATTGATCTTACTCAAGCATTTTTAGACTGTACTTGGCTAAAGTAAAGTAGACGGGAATATCACCCTATGTTTATAGCCAACAAAATTAATATCCTAACTCACAAGTATTAATTACGAGTGCTTAGGCTAGTCTTTTATAAAAAAAAAGCTTGCTGGAAATTAATTTTTTATGTATTTTCTGAATATATCAGTTGCTGAAATAAATGTATGCACAAAAGTAAGGACACCAAGATGATAATCAAGACAATTGAGACATAAAGAAATCCTTTATTTCATTCCAATTCACCAAAGAGTCATTTTCTTTACAAAATCTCATACATAAATCTTGGACCAAAGTCAAACTTAGACATCCTAATGGAACATACAAAAGGACCTCTGACAGAAAACCAAAACTGAATAGTAAAATTTGGATCAACTTGCCACAATTTGTTTCCCACTCGACTCTGCACAATAGCCTTTGTCAGTCATGAAAACTAATTCACAAACAGACAAGTCTACATAGACTATCAAAGATAGATCAACACCTCTGAAGAACATGTGTCTGAATTATTTGAATAAGCCCTGAATATTGTTGTCTACAATAAGACCCTGCTATCATAAAAGAGAATTAGGCTATGATGAATATATGAATGAATGAAAACTAAATTATCTCAACATAAACTCAAAGAGAAAACCTTATCATGCTTCTGCTTCTATCCTCCCCTTGTTCCTCCCCTTACTTCTGCTTTTAACAAATCAGAATTGGTTGAAGTAGTTGAACCAACTCATTAGTTAAGCTAACTAAAGACTCAACTAACTTTATTTGGGGGGGTGGGGGAGGAGAAGTAATAATCATAATAGAGTCATAAATAAATAATAACTAGTAGGTGGTACCCCTTGTGACTCCCTCTAGTTCATAACAATCATAACCATCATAACATAAGCCATTAGTTAAACAAACACACCCCCTTGTGCCTCCCCTCAAACACATTTACTTTTGGCAATTTTAGCTCATGAAATTTGAAAATATTTCAAAATAATACTCATATATCCAAAATAAAACATGTTGTCCAAAATCCATGAAGTCCATAGTCATAAAAAAATCAATAACATAAAATTAAAAAGCCATATTTTCCAGTCTATGATGCATTGATTTTCCTAAATTAGCCATGGGTTGGGTAGAGTCTTTAGGCTTTATCTCACTAATCACATGGGAACAATCGTCCCTCAAATGCATCTGTGAAGACACAGATTTGTCAGAGTCATTGGAGGGTGAGGAAGGGGCAACAATAGATTTTCCTTTATCAAATGCATGGTGGGCTTCGGTCTTCAATCTCTTGTTGGCATGGGAGGATTGCATTGGCAAGTAGTTAGGGTCATCTTGGACAATGGGTTTCAAAGGTGGAGGAGAAGGAAAAGTCAAGTTGGGCCAGCCACGGTGTTGGGAGACTGTCGGGTGAACAATCTCCTGCCACCCATCATTTTCAAGGACTTCAGATTGTAAGGAGACATGAGGAGGCACAAGGATGCCGGGGGCTTGAGGGCCTTGGAAAGAAGTTCTTTCAAGCCTAGGTTGGACTATTCCCTACCCAATCCAATTAAAGAATCCAGCATGAAACAATTGGCCAAGCTCTTTTGAATCAACATCAAAATGTATAGAGAACCTGGGCCTTCTTGGGCCTCGGTTCCAGTTACCTCTACCTATGTTTCCTCGATCATGGCTTCCCCGATTGAAAAAACTCATCCTGCATATGTAAACAATTAGAAAATAGTCTTTTAAATAATCATGCAAGACAACTCTTAAAAATATGAAATAGATTTGGCACAGAATGTATTAGGCTCATGCAATCCAATCCATACAAATTGTTCTAATGTTAATCAACGAGCAGGGGGGTGAAACAATGTTCTAGGAAACGTGAGGGGATTGTATTCAACGGAAATATGATATAATGAAAGGGGAGAAGAAATGGTCATTGTTCAATGATAACAACAATCAACTGTAAATCAACCAAATAAAACCTCTCTTCAATATACTCAAGATATTTCCACTTCATCCACTTAACACATAAATTCTCTTGGTTGTAATCAATATCAGAACAGGGACGGAAACAGTGAATTTGGTATATGTGAAGGGTTTGTAATTAGCAGAAAGTGAGATAATGAGAAGGGAGGATAACAATTATTGTTCGTGAAATTAATCAAAAGATCCATAAAACATTTAGCAGTAAGAATAAATGCATCAACCAACAATCAGATGACTGAGTAATAATTCTTGTGTATTTGACTAGTTCACTGTCCATTAATATCCAACATAGTGCCATTACAAAACAATAAGTATTTCACACAATTTGTAAGAGGTTTTGTTCCCTTTATTCTCACATTATTCATTTTATAACTTTCAACAACAACACTCATTCCCAAATTGTAATCATTAACATCCACCACTATCATACATTTCTTCAATCCACATATATATTTAAAATTCATGTTTCCAAAATAATAATGAAGTCACTATTTCTGCAATAGAGCCAATCAAGATCTGTAATGATATTTGTTCCCATATATATATATGCAGTAAAAAGACCAAAATAATCAAAACCTCACATGCCACGTATGAAATGACAATTGACTATACAACCAACAACCACCATTTAGACACAGGCTATGCAGGAGTAAATTTCCAAGGAAATGTGACCATGCCACTGTAAAAAAAAATAACTCAGGGTGACTTAAGAGTAGAGACAAATATCCAACATGACTGTCATCAATAGTGGTCAATTTCAATAAATCACATGCTTAAAACTCTGAAGGTATCACTGAGTATAAAAACAAACTATCCATACTACACACAGAGTGCAACTAACCAAACTCCACAATGCAACATTTCCACTTATCACATCAAACACACAGTCATGGAAATACATAAACATATCTTGCTGAGGTTGTGCACATTAATAAGTGGTTTGTTCATTTAAGTCACACCGCGATTCAATCAAGCCATGCGCACTCACGATTATTCAACCAACAACACAAGGATTCTGTGGATATGCCTTCTATAGTTATTCATTTCAATTATCATTCATCCCCAGGGAAACCATAGTTATCATGCCCTATGTTTCATTTTTAAAACACCATACAAAGAACACGACCTGTGTGAGAAACCCTAAGCATTCATGACTAATTTCATCCATCAACCAAATCACCATAAGTGCAAAACTAGTGACTGTACATCAACCAACAATTCGCCATTGTCATAAAAAAATCAATCGACTGAACAAGCTGTGGTAGTTGTGTATACTCACGCATTCAATCGAAACGAGCAGAGGTCCTTCCATTAAAAAAAACTGAGTTTTTTTCACATCAGGCAGGTGACATTGAACTTTAGAAGCACAAATTGGCAACATAAGGTTCACGCTATTATCACAGAGGCAGTCACTAAAAGCCATACCAACATGACTGCTATACAACCAACATGTGAGCTCGTATTTAAAGTAATAGACCAAAATAACCATAAATCAACTTGATAGGCTCGACAGTCTCCCTATGCGACTCCAGTCTGGAGGGTTAAGGGTTTGCACGATATCCATCACAGGAGGAACGAAACTAACTTCAGTGAAACTTCGAGGCCAAAGGTGTATGCACAAGGAGGAATATGATGCTTGTGAACATGAGACAGTTCCTTGACAGGGCCGAACTAGGAAAAGAGGGCTCTAGTTAAACCCAATAATCGTGAAGACAACCATCCAGCCATGATTTAAAAAAAAACCCTTCAACCAAAATGCAGTGGTAACAAAGAACTATCACCCAGGAAGACTAACAACTTCAATGAACCTAAAACTATTACGGGAGAACCATCCATTTTCCATTCAAAACCAAAATTCCACACAGTTGCAGCACTCAGGAAAAANGGAGGGTTAAGGGTTTGCACGATATCCATCACAGGAGGAACGAAACTAACTTCAGTGAAACTTTGAGGCCAAAGGTGTATGCACAAGGAGGACTATGATGCTTGTGAACATGAGACAGTTCCTTGACAGGGCCGAACTAGGAAAAGAGGGCTCTAGTTAAACCCAATAATCGTGAAGACAACCATCCAGCCATGATTTAAAAAAAAACCCTTCAACCAAAATGCAGTGGTAACAAAGAACTATCACCCAGGAAGACTAACAACTTCGATGAACCTAAAACTATTACGGGAGAACCATCCATTTTCCATTCAAAACCAAAATTCCACACAGTTGCAACACTCAGGACAAACACAAACCCACACAACTGAGCCAAAACCATTTCATAACCAGAGTGAAGTCAAGAATGGCCGAAAGAGACATGCCTATCAATCGAAATCCTTAAGACGAGAGGTGGCCAAGCGGTTTCACTTTGCTAAAAATACGGAGCGTGAACACAACAACAAGATCAGACAATAGTCCAACTAGGTTGGCGGCCAATGGAAAGGGTAAAGGTGACGTGCAGTAAATGCATGTCGCCTCCAACCACATCTCATTTACTCAATAGTACATGCCAACGATCCCCCCCATTAACACCATTAATCAACCAATGCATTGAGAATATCAACACATTTAAACCATAGCATAATCCAAGTTCCATATAACAATTCAACCATTCACATTATTACTTTGAGAAATGTGCCACCCATATTTATATTCCTAATATACCTCAAATAAATCGCTTGACCACTATACAATCTAAACGATCATGTATAGAATCATCACCAATAGCGTGATGAACATCAACCTGAACCATAGCATAATCACCATAAAAATCGCAAAGCCATTACTTCCATGAGCCACCGACGTTTATAACATATGTATATCAGCTACCAATTCCATTAACCAATGCATAACCATTGCATTATCACCTTGCCAAATGCACCACTAAAAATTTCCACCATATGCATATAAAAATGTAATTTAACACAATTTCATAGCCATTTCCTTGTTAGCTAGGGTTTAACAATAATCAAAAAATATTTTATGCATGTAGTATTGCAGAACTAGGTCCCTTTGCACTCATTGTAATACTTTTCCTTCCTCAAAACTGCCCTTCATGTAATTTTACTAACATATTTGTTGTGTAGGTGCGAGAAGAACAAATATCGTATATGAATCGCAGGCTATAGTATCATGAAGGAACAACATCTCAAAGCTTAACTCATATTAATGACAACCATATTCTCAACAACCATGTAAACCTTTGTAGTACATCATCATAACATTGAAAATGAATAGATCTGATCTTCAAAAGTTCAAGGGGGTCCCACCTATTAGCATTATTTAGTCTTATATAATAATAGGCTTTAGCAACACTTTGCGGGCGAAATTATGTTGACGTTTTTAAATCGTCAACAAACTGGCTGGATTAGAACTCAGAACTCATGGTTTCATAGACCGAGGATAGTAACCTCAAGAATACGTAACTCTAATGATTATGCAACAGGGGGAAGTGAGTGTATTTAATGGAAATATGACTGGGAATTTAGGAATAACTCATGAAAAGTGTTAAGTATGAGGGGTTTTACCATTGTATGCATAATCATTTGAGTGTAAAATGCTCTCAAATTGAAAGAGGAAAACTTATAGATTTTCTCTTAAGATCTTGATGGATGAAGAAATGGAAAGAAGAAGCGGGAAACAACCAATTCCTCATAGGATAGCAACGGA
This sequence comes from Picea mariana, assembly GCA_032191745.1. Lineage (NCBI taxonomy): Eukaryota > Viridiplantae > Streptophyta > Pinopsida > Pinales > Pinaceae > Picea > Picea mariana. The sequence continues at coordinate 10,407 of JASDQU010283698.1, forward strand.
AATATGTAACAAATTCAAAGGCCCTTCAGAGGAGAGATCATAGAAACTGTGTAAGCTCAATTGTTATTGACCATCAATGTTTTTGTGGAGGTGTCACTGTGGCATACTTGATCCAACCTTCTAAATTGACCAAACACTTAAAAGATGATAAAGAAAAAAATTGCAAGAGAAGTTATAATGCAGAAATTAAAACAACAGCAGTAAAAGACATAAATAAAACGCAACAAAAATTCAACTTAGAGAGCAAAAATCTGTAAAGTAGAAAAAAAACACAAAAATTGAAAGCAGAGCTAAATTACTAGTATACAGAAGAATACCATCAGAAAAAAGACCTTTCACGCTGGTCCCTCGCAATACTTCAAGCGAGGACTGTTAGTGTTGTGGGAGAACCATTGTCTCTGTAATTCCTTTGAAATTTCTGAGTTAGTGTCCAAGACAAAAGTATTATGGAAATGACCCAACACTTGAAATTCTGATGTAACTATCATCCTTTTGACGCATACGATTAAATCGTCAAGATAAGCATGGACACTGACTAACTCATCGAAAGTTGTGTGTATAGACCTTTTTACGGTGATACTTGTATCAAATAAACCAGAAGGCATGCAGTTGTAAGACATAGTATCACAATTAGTAGTAAAAGTGGTTTTGTGAATATTTTCCCCTTCTACCTTGATTTTATTGTAACCAAACAAATTTTCAGGTAAGGGCTCCAAGTGCAACTCTACAACCTGTTGTAGAAACATTTTCATGCTGAGAGGTGAGAAAGGATTTCTCATAATTTCTTGCCTGAAATTTCGAAGAATAATTTAGGTTCTAATATTATTAGTGGTCTTAGAAGCAGGTTCCCCCTTGGAAACCCATTTAGGGTGGACTAGAAAAAACATTTCAGTCCTTAATAAAATCTTCAACACCCCTCGAAAGGTTGATTTCAATGCAGATTTAACAAGTCTTTGATTTTGCCTAGAAGGTTTCACAGTATGTTGAACAAGACCTGGATCAAAACCACGAAGATCCACATTAAACCAAGAAAAAACCTTTTGAAATCCACCAAGTAGTTCAATAGACTTTATTTCTTTTTTATCAGAACCCTGGACATTTATTTTAACGTTCGGTGAAGATACACGTGTCCTAATGTTCATGGAGATGGCTTCAACCACCTTCAGTTGTAAATCCTCCTCCTTTTCTTTATTGCCTCTAACACTCCATGAAAATGAGCTCTCAAGAGGAATCAATCCCTCAGGAATCCTATTATTTTCCATGCATATAGTTTCCTCGGGATTAAGAGGTTCATCTTGGATGATAGAAAAAATGCTCTCATCATCAGGGAGGGCCTCCCAAAATCCTAAATGTCCAGGAATATATGGATGATATAGCGGTTGAAAAGCACAATCAGGCTTGTGAGGCGAAATTTTCTGATTAGGGGAGGTTGCAAAGACAACTAACCGATCAGCCATGGAATTCAATTCCTTCTTCACATGCGTGATGTTGAAAGATAGAAGGTTCGAGACAAGTGACCAAACAATTTGGGAGTATTGTTCCATCAGCTCATTTCTAGGAGAGCATATCTTGCGTATTACGTTCACAACAAGCTCAGAACTTCCAAAAACTAAAAGGTGACCATAACCAAGATTAAGGGTGTTATCAATGCCTAATAATAAAGCTTCGAAATCAGTGACATTATTCGAACAAGCAAACTCTAACCT
>JASDQU010283699.1:0-10920 GCA_032191745.1 Picea mariana
CTGCACCTTTTCAAATAAGGGTTGAAGTTAATTCAACAAACATTTATTGATGTATTGTGGATGAAGGAGCCTCTGCAAGTATGTTATCCTCCTCGGTTTGGAAAGTCTTGGGATCTCCCATGCTTATGTCTGCTTCGCATGAGTTGTTGGCTTTTGACAAACTTCCTAGTGAATATTTGGGGGTTCTTCCTCAGTTACCTATATCTTTAGGAGGGAAGATTGTCCTTGTTGATGTTATAGTGGTGCAAGGCCCGTTAGATTTCAATATGCTTCTCGAGCATGATTATGTATATGCTATGAATGTTGTGTTGTCTATGCTCTTCCAGGTGATGCATTTCCCTCACAATGTAAGCATTGTCACTATCGACCAGCTGGCATCTGATAATCACCATCATAATTCAGCATTATTTCAGACTACCCATTTATATGTTCCTAGCATTCGTGTAGACTATACCCCGCCACAAGTTAATTATGTGGCATCTTATCCTCGATGTTCAATTGCTTCTAAGAAAGAACCTGTGAAATCATGCTGGCCTTCCCAAGACTTAGTCTCAGCAATTGATCCATTGGTGTATCCAATGGGGGCATGGGAGCCCTTGATTCCCCCTCTTGGTCCAAGTAGGCTTGAGTATCCTTCCGAGTCTGATCTCATTGTTTGTATATCCTCAAGCCCTCATGCTCATGACTCTTCACTGATAGAATCTATCAGTCCTATCCAAAACCTCCATCATCGTATGGAGTATGGTTAGTTTACTTCACCCGTTGGGACTGTCGACCCTCGTTTTCGTGATTTCTTGGATTTTTAATTTCCTTCAAATAAGGCTATCCTTGAAGCCATGACTACGATTTATATACCACGGGAGGACTTACACCATGGTTTGTGTTTTCTTCCCTTTTTGGAGACTTCCCAAGTTATCTATCGAAGTGAATCTTGGTGTGAGCCTAGCAGCGGGCTCTACCTGAACTAGTTTCATACATGAGTTGTAGCCCCCTTAGAGTCTTCTTTATGCCCTTTTCAGACTCCCTAAAGATGAAAATATTTCCTAGTGACCTTGTTTCTTCACACTCATTAAGTTGGTCCATAAGAACGTTCCTTACATGGAGTCTTCTTTAAGCCCTTTTCAGACTCCCTAAAGATGAAAAGATTGTCGAGTGACCTTGTTTCTTCACACTCCTTAAGTTGGTCTAGAAGAACGTTCCTTACATGGTTCTTGTTTTAAGCCCTTTTCAGACGCTCTAAACATGAAAATATTGTCGAGCGATCTTGTGGCCTTTCACGCTCGTTAAACTGAAATTTTAAGTCATGTCTATTCGGCGGTAGTTTACCCTTTTTTTGGCCAGGACGGTCAACTGTACGAACAAAGGTATACTCTAAGGAACTTTAGTTCTATAGAAGAGTACCCCCAAGTATCATTTTAACCCTTTTTCGAGCCTGAGGGACTAACTGTATGAAAAAGGAACCCCCACGAAGTCCATAGTTAAGCTCTTTTCAGACTCCCTAAAATTGAAAAGATCGTCGAGTGACCTTATTCTTTCACACTCGTTAAAATGATCCATAAGAACATTCCTGACGAAGTCCATAGTTAAGTTTTTCTCAGAATCCTTAAAAATGAAAAATTGGCCGAGTGATCTTGTCTTTATCACACTCGTTAAAATGGTTTTGAATAGACGTCTTTTCGGTGCTAGTTTACCCCTTTTTCGAACCAACTAGACTACCTTCGAAAAAGGTACCCCATTGGAGTATCCTTTTACATTTTTCAGACTCTCTAAATATAAAAAACCGTCGAGCTCACCTTCTTTGGACTCGTTAAACTTACATCGAAGGATGTTACCATTGTGTGTCTTATTAATCGCATTTGCATACCCGCGTCTTTGGCCTAATGCCAGCTCCATGTTGCTCTCAACTAAACCATATAAAGAATGCCTTATACACAAGCCTTGTAGCACTTTGCCTCTGTGTCTTGACACCTTTGGCCCCTGGAGGATTTTTTTCGAGTGTCCTTACTTTGAACATCATTCTTGTCCCTGCACCTCGAACTTGTATGTTTTCAACACTCATTCCTCCTTTGTAACGTAACATTTTTTTATTCTTTTTCCAAAATTATTGAAAAATACAAAAAAAAAATCAAATATACCCCAAAAAGAGGAAGGGAAAAGTGTTTTCTTTGTATTGGCAGCATAATGAGTCGCCCTCAGATAAAGAACATCTGTTTGTTTGTTCGACAAACTCTGGGATTTAATACAACCTTAGGAAGTTGTTCTCACTACATAGATTTGTGTCCTTCTCTGTTTGGTTATTCTTCCAAACATATGGAGAGTTTGTGTTGCCTCCTGCCTCGTAAACTTATATTAATGCCATGCTGCCTGAGTCTCATCATTTTTCATGCGATTGTCCAAGGGAATTTTTTACCAAGCCTAAGTCAGCCCCTCTATAGTTTGTCTCTTTCCCTCATTCCCGGCCATCCCTAAATTTCAATCAAGTCTTTGTTCGAAATCAATGAAGCCTTCAGCCTGATCATCAAGATTCTCTAGACCATGACCGACGAGCCATCAAAGACCTCTGGGTAGTGAAGTCGTACACTCGTATTACACTCCTACCCGAGTTTTGAAGATTTTGAAGTTGTTTCTCAAGCTCTGAAGACCTCATCTCAAGCCATCAGGTCTTATCAGTTTCTAGAATATGGATACTCTACATGTATGTTTTTTTGATTTCGAGATGTAGCTCCATTGTGTATTGTTCATGGCTACACTTTATATAGTTATATGACATGGATCTATAGTGTATTTGATTGGTATCCATGATTTTATTTTATCCCAAGCATGGGTATCCCTACCTCGATGAGACAATTATTATTTTGCAGACGACACCTCCTGATTTCTGGTCCCTGGGCTCACTTGTTCAGCACATCGGTGAAGATTTTTAATGTATTTCAGCCATCAGATGCTCTTCTGACCTCACACATTAGAAAAAATATATTATAACTCTAATTTTCACCAGACATGCTTACCTGGCATCAGGCCATCTCAGATTCCTTCTTTGCCAAAACACTGTTGAACAACTCTTCTTAAAAACCCCTTTTATAAATACCCACGCGCCCTGCTCCATTACTACACGCGTGTACATGCTAGCTGACCCAAGACAACTCATGTGTACCTACAAAAGAATGGAAAAAGAAAAGTTACTGATGGAACACACAACTTTGGGTAATTTAACTAAACCTTCCAACCATGCATGGACGATCACTTGACCAAATACCTAGCTTTTTCTAGCTTCTTCTTCTGAACAACATGTTGATGACCTCCCATCAACTAGTCAAGTTATCGTTGGGAAGAAAAAAAGTAGAGTCAAGTTCTCGTGTATGTTACACAAAGGGATTCATCTAACTCACCTTTTCCCTTGTATGGAAGAAGCCTCGAAATTACTGGAAGAAATGACTGTTTCACATCCTCACCTTCCAGCTACTTATTGCAATATTACTCTCAACCCACCTGTACTTGATGGAATGATTAATATGGTCCCTTCGTCAATCAATATTGTTGATCATATCATCAATCTAATCACGTCCTTAATTGAACCAGTTGACCAAGTGGTCGATCCGATCCCATCCTCGGTCAATCCTTCTCTCCCGTTAGCAAGTGCAACCCAAGTGGTCGATCTATTTCCACATGTTGACTCCATTCTCCCCTTGGAGAATGACATCTAAGTGGTTGATTTGATGTCATTATCAATCGATCCTACTCTCCCGATCCAGAGTAAACTTGATACTTCTCCCATTTTTCTCATTGATATAGAATCTACCATGTCGGGGGGCATTCCTCCTTCTCCCATGGAACCTCCTCTAAGTAATGAAGCCATCCTTTTTAATTGGGGTGTGCTAAATGGACCTCATCTTCCCTCTCACATTCCTTTTCAGATTACAATGTAGGTTTATGGTCAGGATGTTCCTCAAACACTAATAGATGAAGGTGCGTCTGTTAGTATTTTGTCCTCTATTGCTTGGAAAGCTTTGGGTTATCCTCAGCTTGTGTTGGTTACGTAGAATCTGTTAAATTTTAACAGAAGAACCGGTTAACCTTTAGGGACCCTTCCTCAGTTTCAAGTAACTTTGGGTGGGAAAATTGTCTTTATTGACGTTATGGTAGTCCAAGACCCCTTGGATTTCACTTTACTCCTTGGGCCAGATTATGTCTATGCCATGAAAGCTATTTTGTCCACTCTTTTTCGTGTGATATCTTTCCCTCACGATGGAATGATTGTGACTATTGATCAACTTTCATTCATTGGTCCTGACTGGGTGACCTCCCTAAATGGTTCTTATATGCAGATGATATCACCCATACCACAGGTCAGTTATGTGGCATTGTCTCCCATGCCTTCAACTGCTGATGAAGATGAGCCTCTTGCTGTAAGCTCGATCTCTTATGACTTATATCCGGTAGTTGACATGGTGATCTCTTCGGTAGGGCTATTGGAGCCTGACCTCCTTACCCCTATCGTGACCCTCGACATGTGTTCCTTCCAGAGTGTGTTTCTTCCATCAAATGAATATCTCTTGGAGGTCATGACTAATTTTTGTCCCTTGACATTCTATCCTTCCAGAGAACTATCCTCTTGGAAGCTGTGATCAAGAAAGCAGCTTGAGCATGGTTTTCTGATTTCAAGCTCATTAAAAAATGAAACTAGTTTTGAGCATGGTTTTCTGATTTCAAGCTCATTAAAAAAATGAAACCAGCTTTGACCATGGTTTTTTGATTTCAAGCTCATTAAAAAATGAAACTAGCCTTGAGCATTATTTTCTAATTTCAAGCTCATTAAAAAATGAAACCATCTTTAAGCATGGTTTTCTGATTTCAAGCTCATTAAAAAATGAAACGAGTTGTGAGGATAGTTTTGCATCTCTGTGGAAACCTCGTTAAAAAATGAAATGGAGGTTACGAGCATAGTTCATGTTTTGTGTCATTCTCATTAAAAAATAAAACAGAGGTTTAGGGATTGAACCTGGATTCTCGAGCATAGTTCTTATACTGTGTCAATCTCATTAACAAATGAAACAACTTCCCCCTCTCTATTTGAGTCAAGTCCTTTGTCTAGTATTTGAAGATTATTTTCATTCTCCTATGTCATTGAACGAATCGAAGCTTGGGGGGCAATGATTTTAGCCTCTAGACTTCATGCTGAAGTTGTGTTGCTAGCTTCTTAAGCTGGGGGCTAAGTACCAACCATCCCTGTGTTATGCATTGGGAAGTCCAAGCATAGTTTTCTATGGTTCAAGCTTGTGTAAAAATGAAACCACCTACCTCAAGCATAGTTTCCTCTGGTTCAAGGTTGTGTAAAAATGAAACCAGGGTCAAGCATAGTTTTGGCTAGTTTCAAGCTTGTGTAAAAATAAAATCTATCCCAAGAACATTTTTGTTTTGTTTTAAAGCTTGCGTAAAATGAAAACAATCTCAAGCTTAGTCTTTATTCTTTCTCATGCTCGTAAATACATGAGAATAAGTTACCAAGCTTAGTATTTGTTCTTTATCATGCTTGTAAATACATGAGAATGTAACTGAGTATACTTTTATCACTTTTTCGGACTCGTAAAGATTATACAAAAAAGGAACTCCCTAGAGTTCCCTTTAAGCTCTTTTCAGACTCTCTAAACATGAAAAGATTGTCGAGCGATCTTGTTTTTTTCACACTCATTAAAGTATTTAAAGAAAATGTATGTTGAGCAATAGTTTATCTCTTTTTCGGTCTCTTCAAACTAACTTACGAAAAAAGAACTGAGAGAGTTCTCTTTAAATTTTTTTCAGACTCTCTAAACATGAAAAACCCCTGAGTTTTATTTCTTTGGACTCGTTAAACAAACACCAAAAAACCTATATGGGACTGAACCACTCCTTCTTAGGGTTCATTAAACATACTCCGAAGGAATCATCCAAAGGATGACCTTACATCAACAAGCATATGTTATTCTCCTCAAGCTTGCGTAAAAATAAAGAGGTACTAGCCAGAAATGGTGGGGGGGAAATTGGAAAGAAATGTATCTAAACCTGTATTGTATGGAAGTAACTTTTGAACATGACACCCTTTCACTCACTTTGTGTCCAGGTTGGAAAATTCACTTGTCTCATACTCCTTTATAAGATTACAAATCGGTATGTGATTCGTGTTGTTGAGTTAGTGTTTCCAAGACAGTTGTTGTGTCGTCAATATGTTCCAAGAGAAGTTCAACTCAAAAATCCTTCTATTGTGTCAGCCATTTCTACAGTCCTTAAGCCTTATATTACATCGGCCATCCCCGAGTCAGTCCTAGGTCACTTGTTACTCTAATCTACTTCAAATATTTTTACCTGTTTCATGTCATTGATGGAGGATACATTAAGGCCTTCCTATAATGACTCTTTTCCTTTTGACTTCAACTCATTATCTAGGAATTAGACTTAGAAACTAATTGGTGCCTTGGAACTTGCATGCCTCAATGGAAGTTTTCCTCACTTTTGACAGTGGTTTTTTATTATTGACCCCTAATTGGGAGATTCCACCGAGTGTTTGACTTCAGCTCATTAATTCACACCCATTGGATTGTACTAGTGTACCTTGGGAGTCATTGACATTAATGGTGATTTCCCTCGTACTTGTTAACAGTATACATTAATGACTAGTAATCAAGTGGTTTCTACCATGTTCGACTTCAGCAAATGTATTTGCATGGTTAGATTTGTACTATAGAGTGGTGGAGATGAAGACCCTGGATCTTTTCCGATAGATCCAGGTTGCATTGGAGTATATTCAGTTTGTATTGTTTCGTATATCCACATTGTATGTCTCATGGCTATGTTCAATTTTGAGTCTTTAACACATATATCCACAGTGTAGTTTTGTTGTCTATGTTTGGATTTGAGTCATAATGGCATGGATCCATAGTTTATGTTTGGTGGCCATGACCTATCTTACTTGGCATGCATCTTTGCATGTCAGCATTTATGCTTTGAGTCATTTGTATTCTGAGTATGGGAATGCCTACCTCAGTGGTGATATATATTATTGTACTGTATTTCCTTGTTTTTTGGCAGGTTTCCAACCGACTGTTCTTTGTTCCCTACAAACACTGGACAAAGTATTTTAGCTATCACTCTGTTATAACTTCATACTTTGGGGGGCTCTCTGTTACACATTATTTTCGTCACCCTTATGACTGTTAATGATGTAAACCTATATGTTTCCTTCATAGGGGTCAATGGCTTGAATTCCTGAAGAAATAAGGGAGAAGAACTATCCCTGAGAGAAGAAGTTGTATTTTCTTTTGTAAAAACCCTATTAAAAAGGATTTCTGCAAGCTGCTCTATACATAGGGTGCAGAAATGCCTGATTTCTGCAGGCTGCACTATAGCTAGGCTGTGGAGTTTCTGCATGTTGCACTATAGATAGGATGCGGAAGCCTTCATACGTGGGAAAAACAAGCATTTTCTCGATGCTTCTAGAAGGAGAAGCTTCTATAGTGAGGTGGCTTCCGAATGGTTTGGATCTTACTCACTTTCATGATTTAGTGGGATCATCCTAACCTCCTCACCTTATCCTCTTCAGCTTATAAAAGGAGAAGAGCTCTCATGGAGAAAGTCAGTTGTTTTGGCTTGAGATTGTTAGCTTGGTTAGAGTGGCTTTAAGATTTGATTTGTCAAGATAGATTGTGAGTAGCTATCAAATCTACGGCCTCAAAATCCTTGAAGAAAGAAATGCGTGGGAAGCAAGGAATTGTTGGAAGGAACCTAACAACATCAAGGCATTTGGTTATATCTTTCTTCCACATTCTTTAATACATATATACTTTTCTTTCCTATATGAATGTTATTTGTCCATATTGTATGATTCCTTGATCACGTAAATAGTTTCATATCGAATAGACTTTGGTATTCTTGTCTTCGTTGGCTTGTGTTTATTTGTAGATATTTCTATACAAGCCTCGTGAAGGAGCTTGGATTGCATTGGCAAATTCAGATCTTCGATATTTAAAAGGTATGTTCTAGATCCATTTCTCATTTGATAATTGAAATCTAAGGAAATATTAGTGTACTATCTTGTTTTGTTCTAGTTTCGTACTGAAGCTAGGGAGATTGATTTGTGTCCGCTCTTAACAATTAGCCCGATAACAGTTGATCCTTCTCCAACCTGGTCCAAAGCTGTGTTGCTTTATCAAACAAGTCAGTTGCGGTGCTAACCTATTGTTCTATCTCGTACAGTTGTGTTGTTTCTTCCTGTTTCCTTTTCTCCTTGACTGCTGGTGGAGTGGTTGGTATGCGTTGTTCTCGAAGATCCTTAATCTCCTTCTAGTATTAATCAATTACCTGTGCAATCTGATCAATCTTCTCTGCTGGTGTGATTACCTCACTCTGTGCAGCCAATTAATCTTCTCGTAAGTTCCTACCACTTTTTGTTCCAATCCTTTTATGCACCCCCTTTCCTCCTGGGTCTCATATTTAGCCTTCTCACATACTATTTCCAACGCTTCCTGCTTCTTGTTTCCTTATTCAATTTGGTTAAGTCTCTGCGTGCGCGAGACTGTACCTCATGGTTTATGCTCACTTGCAACCTATGTAGCACTCCTGATGGTATCCTTGTCAACACAAGTTGGATTTGTATTAAGTCCTTCAAGGGTGTTTGCCCCATAATTTCATCCATGCGCAACATAGTAGGTTCGATGTGGAATGTTACGTGTCACTGCAGTATTTCCTGGACTGACTCTTATTCTTCTTTCTGCATTCTTTCTTCTATCTGTGGTGCTGATGGTTTGATTCCCCTACTTCTTGTTGTTGGCCCTTCCCTGATATTCTTGATTAGTTGTCACATATCTGCCAACTCCTCTTGGATCTTGTCCCTGTGGTGTGCAGCATGGTCAAAGTCCTTGGATAGAAAATCCTGGATCATTTTGGCGATCATTTCCCCATAATCATTCATGATCATATATTCTGGCGGTGTTCATTGTGCCTTTGATTTCTTGCACTCGCCTCCTATCTACATGGTTGGCCTCTTGTTTCCCCCTCGTTTCTGTGTGTCGGGATTTTTTGTTGTGTCTTGCGTGGGCTCGACATGTTGCTATTGCTCCTTGGCCAGCTTCATACTCTCCTTCTTCCCCTTCGGGGTCCTTGTCTTCTTTGGCCCTTCATCTATCTATGTTGTCTTGCCTTGGCCTGTTCTTGGTCTCTTGGGCACTTGGATTTTTGGAGGTTGTGTTTCTCCCTACTCTGCCCCTTCTTTTGTTGTTCTTTCTAGTACTTCGTGGGTAATGGCTAGGATTCTCCATTCATTGACCCATTCGTTGATGACCATGTCAATTTCACCCTCGGTGATGTAGTATCACATTTGTAGCCATTTTTTTTCTGGATCCCTCCTTGCCTATATCCACATTGTGTGTCATGTGGCCTGGAAAGTGGCAAAGTCTGCATATCGCGTGACATCTTTTGGTGTGATTCTCCACATCTGGGAGATGGCTTCCTATAGGTAATGTAGGTACCCTTGGAAGATGGATCCGTTCATCCTCTTGTGACTAGCGCTTGTCGTCGCCTCTAGTAGTGAATACCTCTTTCCCTAGTTTGGTTTGGGTCTGGTACAAAAATTTACGTACCTTGGTTCCCTCCAACCCATAAAGGCTATGAGCATGATCAAGCATGAGTAATGAAACTTTGTTCCTAGATCTTGTGCATCCTTGTAGTCATCTAGGAATAATTTCAAGAGGTACGGAACCCGGCTCATTGAGGTGCCTTATGCGCACTGGGTTGTGACTGCAACAAATCCAACTGGGACTTCCTCCATGCAGAATTGTCTTAGCAGATTGCAGGCTAAGAATTTCATGCCCAATTGTGTGGCTGTGTCATTGATCCTCTTGACGATGATCCCTCTTGTCCCCCTTTCAGTGTCGTACTTCTTCTTCATCTCTTCTGCTAGCGCTTTCTCCTTGGTTTTTTCATCTAGAAACAACGTGGGACCCATTCCCCGAATTGGTAAACCTATTATGTTTGCAATAAGTTCAATGGCTATGGGGATGGGCTTGTCCAACCATATATCCCCTCCATGTGTGACTACTAGCAGTTGTTTGATGGATACGGTTGCATGTTGACCTTTACCAAAATGTGGTAAGTCCAATAGACCTAAAATCCCCATTTTCTGTAGATGAGCTGCCAACTAGAGTGACTGCTCGATCGGTTTGTGTTGACTGGCGAAATTGACCATCTGTCAATTGGAAGAGTGGATCTGGTTCGGGGTTGTCTAAATAACCCAAGCCGTTTGGGATAACCCACCCTGACGGGTTTAGCAGCTTCGTTAGCCGATCTAAGTCCTAAGGAAACAAAAGAAAACTACTCTAAACTAACTAATCTAAATAAAAACAACAATTGAAACAAACTAATAAACAAATCTAAAGTATTATATACAATTTATTACCTAAACTATACAACTATAATTCTAAAAAATCAACAGCATCGAATTCAATCACAAATGTACAATATTCACAAAGTACAGATTTAAATTAAAACCTGCAAAAATCATTCATGATCTGTCCTAAGACAGCAAAACCATTATTTTTTATTTTTTATAGTTTTATGAGAAAGAAGATGAATAAAAACTAACTAAACTAAGCAACTAAAATAATAACTCTAACTACAAATCTAAACTATACATATATGTTGTGGGGTATTCTACCCTACGGACTAGCAAGCTAGGGTTCTAAACTTGCATGCAGATCATGACCCTTTCTAAGCTACTTTTAACCTTCTACCCGAATCTAAAACCCCTTTCTTCACATGCACACAAGAGAAGAGTAAACCAACCTTTTTCCGATGGTTGAAGTAGATCCTCTGTTGAGCCTTTATCTTCTTGTTGTTGCTGCTCCTTCCACAAAGCTTCCTGCAATCAAGACAAAACTATGCATGCATGCTACT
>JASDQU010283702.1:4316-14425 GCA_032191745.1 Picea mariana
TATGTATGGCGCAAGTATAAGCATTCAATCATGCATTTTAATTCAATTACACAGAGTCTATGAAATACTTATCTAGTTACAAGTTTAATAGCAGGTTTTTCTGACTTGTAATCAATACATCGAAATACCCATGTTATAACATAACCCGTCTAATCATCAAACAACCATGCACGTCCCTGAATCATTCATAAGAAAATTTAGCCTTAAGTTATAGTTTAATTATACAAGGTACAAAAATACTTATCTATTAGAGTTGATAGCCGACCAACTGAATATGGGTGCTCAATATCTATATATATTGAGCTCGTGGCAATCATAAAATTAAGTTCATTCCTTTTATCTTAGAACATCACAAAATTATTGTATTCAATTGTGTAGGGCATGCACCATTATTGCCATCTTATCGTCACTTAAATGCAGGAGCTTGCAATTACAATAAACTTCATCACTATAAATCAAGTATGCATATGCATGGTGCAAGTACAAGCTTTCAATCATGCATTTTAATTAAATTACACAGAGTCTATGAAATAGTTATCTAGTTACAAGTTTAATAGCAGGTATTCTAACTTGTAATCAATACATCAAAATACCCATGTTATAACATAACCCGTCTAATCATCAAATAAACACGCACGTCCCTAAATGGTTCACAAGAAAATTTAGCCTTAAGTTATAGTTTAATTATACATGATACAAAAATAATTATCTATTACAGCTGATAGCCGACCAACTGAGTATGGATGTTCTCCTTTCCACCCAACCGTAGGCTCAGATTCATTCACTTTTAACATTCTAGCCACCCCCGTGCCAAGCCATGATACCACTAGGGAATCTCTCTCAGGTTCTCAATAATATTTGAAGATCACTCTCCTTCACTCTACACTTGTTAGAGATTTCCCTTACACCCACCTAACCAAGGCCTCTTCAAGGCTTATCATATGCTTTCCCAGCATCAAGCTCGCGACCTCCTTATCTCAGGTCAGATTTTCTGGTTTTTATATGCTCCAGTTCCCCCGCACATTCTTCCACGAGTTCTCTAATCCTTTTATTGCACATATTCATGCATTCTCTTTCAACAACTCTCTTCCTCCATGTGTTTTTCTTGCACACATGGCTTAGGCAGTTTCTTGACCTGTCCTTCTTTTTCTTCCGTCATAAGGAAACTCGTGGGTCAATCCTGGGGACTCGTGGTGATATTTCCTACTATCCTCTAGCTGATAGCTTCATGTTCCTTAAAAAAACCCTCCATACTTCCATTCATTGGGGTGGTTGGTTGTTCAACTACCAACCTCCCTCATTAACTAATTTGTCTTGAAATCAGGGCTAAGGGAAATAATATAAATAGGCTTGAGGTCCTTTAGTTTATTAGGGGATCCTCTCATTCAACTAGTGATATCATGGCATGTACTTTAAGGCTTCACCCCACAATCAGTTTTGACATTTGCAATTAAACAATAATACATTTACACTATTTACATGTTGTTGCATGGAAATCACTAATAATGATTTATTACATGTATTCAGGGTTTAGAGAGGGGGTGTTACAATCGCAAGTTGAGGTTCATTGTAATATCATCAAATGTTTGTCTAAAATGTTTGCAAATATGGTTGGTTCTAGCACAACTTGGGAACTTATAGAAGTAAAAGTCTAATTGTTTCATAAGACCATGTATATGTAGGTTCAATTTGACATAGGAATGTATATCAAATAGTTGCAACCTGGAGAAATACAAAAAATATACAAACAAAGCATGGAATGTGCACAACCACCTATTATTGAGTAGCATTTGATAAGGATAGTGTGTGAATATTATGAGCTTGGGAAGTTTAATTATATGCAAAAAAATGATGAGTTGCACCGATTTATAAGTTTAATTTGAAGGATAACCCTAGTGGATAGAGTAGAGTCAAAAAAACAAGCCTATTTTTTAAATAAATTTCGGCAAAACACAAAAGTGAAGGTATTCAATTTGTTTGAGGTATACTCTAGATACAGTAAGGATATTTGTTGGACAAGCATTTTGGATGATAATAACTAAGTTTTGGGAGTTTCACCATAGAAAATGAAAGAGTAAAAGGCAGGACCAGAGTGTGCAACAAGGGTGCAAAAACAGGAAAAGCAACAGATCGACGTAAAAGAAGGAAAAACAATAGATCGACGCAAAAGTAGGAAAAACAGTTATGACCCATTAGGGTTTTGGGGATAAGTTGTTATGAACCATAAGGTTTTTATCCCTACTTCTATGTATAAATATGTAAAGGGTCAAGGAAGATTAGGCTAGTGAGATTAAGAGATTAGTTTGCTCATGATTGATGAAGAGAGTTTATGCTTGAGGTTTTTGGGGGGATATTTCGAGGATGGGAGCATATCTGAGAATTTGCAGTGATAGGATCACACTGGAAAGAAACTAGGGAAGTTTAGGGATTACAATATGTTGTATCTTTTGTAAGCGCAGTGCACATGCCTGATGTGATTATTGCACAAAGACTAATATAATAATCCATTTTTTGTGGACGTACCCCAAGGATTCGGTGAACCACATTAAAATATTGTGTCTAATGTGTTTGTTGATGTGATTATTCATGGATGTTATGTTTATGCATTGTTAGTATAGATCTATTTAACATATGGTTGATGCACAATAATAATGAATGATTTAGTGGGTTGGTTACATCGTGATATATGTTATACTGTTTCTGCACACTAAGGTTTAGAGTACTAAATGAATCTTAGATGGATTAATGTCACACAACTGTTATGGTAAAAGTAATGAATTGTTAGTTATTGGAAGTCATGCATAGGGTTTGTTGACTGATAAAAGGATGTTAAATAAGGATAATGCACATAGGGTGAATAAGTATTAATGGTTATGTTGATAGCCTCACATCCCCTCATCCCTGTAGAAAGTTGGTTCCTACAGCCCCAATAGATGCCTTAGGTGAGACTTCACTTTCATGCAGGTGATGCTGAAAGGGCCAATATATAAAGGGTTTGTGTTGGTTGAATAGCTTGAACCTAGGGTATTATAACTGCGTGCCAATAAATGGTTTTGTTGCCGAGACCCTGAATCTGGACTCTGATTAAGTTTGATATCATCGAATGGCTGGAAAGGAAGGAGCGAGAATTTGTCCAAGGAGAGAATAGAAACCTTTGTATTAGCGATGAACAATGGTTGCAAATGTATGTGTTCACAGATCTACATGAGATTTTCTTTGGTGAATTTATGAGTATTTTAGTTGAATGGTTAGAAAGGTTAGTGGAGAATACTGGAAGATACCGAACTGTAGCTCCGAGGAATTGCACCCCTGAGTTGGTAAGACAATTTAATTTTGTAAGCAATACTACTTCTCGTGCAGTTGATTTATGGTTGAATAACATACTAGGGGGTTATATTACAAATTTTTCAGTAGATTGTACCCAGTTGTATAGTTTCTTAGAAAGGTATTTCTTCAAGGGTCCATGCAGAATGCACCAATAATACTTATAACACCATTAAGTTTCCAAAACCTAAAATCAGATTTGTAAATTAATTGCGTACTCTATCATATTTCTATCTATTTTGCAACTTTTTGGAATGAAAAATGAAATGAAGTTTTTCATAGCACTAGTCTACTATTCAAGAAATATTTATTTATTTTTTTTCTGATTTGGTATTGTGAAAAGGCATGTAAATTTCATTTAATTATGATACTATAAACATTTCTACATAGTTTTTTAGCATAGCATAAATCACTTCTTACAACAATTTACATGAGCTTACAACAACTCATCTAGAAATTAATCACAATTTAAAAAACAATTTTTCAATTGCTAGATAGATTTATGGAGTGATGGATAATACCTCATAATTATGTTTTATTTGGTTGAGTGGTGTTGCTTCATGTAGATTAGTTTCCCTCCTCTGCAAATTTGGCTAACTAAATTGGGTTTTTAACCTGCTGGCCAACAAGGAAAAACCTCTCTGGCTCCTTAGCTCTAGGAAACCTTGGGGTTTTCCTAGCCCTCTATGGCCAAAGATAGAGAACAATTCCCAACCCACTACCAGTATCTCCACCTTCCACAATCTACATCTCATCTCAACAATCAATCTCTATTTCACATTTCATAGTCTCAATTTTCATAGTTCCAAGTATTTCCTTCCAAAAAAAATCCATCTTCCCCTTCTCGCTCAACATCCTTATTCCCTTGAGATATCCACCACCTTAATCCATTCCCATCCCCCTTACCAAGGTTTCCTTAACCACCCTCATTAATGGTCATCAACCCCCCATAGATATTTTTGGAAGAGTAAATTAAAATACAATATTAAATGATTTCAATAAAGTAATTAAAATAGAGTTGCGAGCCCTCTTTCTCTTTTTTCTCATGCAATCTTATAATTGAAACATAAATATTTTCCCTAAATACATGACAACCACCATACTCACTTAATGCACCAAACCAATCAATGAATCAAGTCAAGGATAACATTTAATGCTACTAGATATTTACATATGCAATTTCATTTCCATAATTATTCAACCCTTATTTAAGTAATTAATAACCTACTTTTGTATCTAATACATCAAGTAGTTGTACTAGCATACATGTGCAATGTATGTATGCATAGCTAGCATACACAAAAATTGTGCATGTACTAATGATAACCAATTACTACCTCTAATGCATAATTCTTGTATGCTCACAACCAAGTTTGCGATACAATAAATCCAATAGTGCATCATTCAATAATATATATTAACAAAATTATAATAATTCACGAGTTAGAACAATCCAATACAAGGTGAACATTACACCGAAATAATCATAACTAAATTAAGAGAGAATTTAATACACAAAAGGGACTAAGTCAGACACTAAGTTTTCATTTCTAATTCCCAACAACATTCTCAAAAACATTGAATCACCCTTCCTCCATAACCTACTTCCATCTCCACATCCTATCATTTCATGTGTTGGACTATGTTGGAGCATCTACTACATTGACCTAACCACAAATAGAACCTATAATTGGAAGTGTCAACTCTCGACCAAACTTCCCCAATAGGAAACTAATAACCTCCATCACACATCTAGGGGAGTGTGGCTTTACACAACCCTCCCACGACTCCAATTTTTGGAGGATAAATGTTGGGTAATACCTCCACCCCTCCTGATATAAATAGGTTCAAGTATACCCTATTATTGACCATATTGTGGCATAGTTGTTGTTCTTATAACTTTGTTATCAAATACCATTTTGGGAAATTATGCTTCCTATAAACACATGCACTTGCCAAAATATCATAACAATGCATTGAACCAATAATTAAATAACAAAATAATGTTCCTTGCATACCATTTCTCTTCGATGTCCATGAAATCTATGTTACTTTAGTATCACATTGATCTAGCTATAACTTATCCCATTCAACATGTAGGTTAGTTTACCAAAAAACAAGATCATGCATAGCCATAAACTATCTATATGTGATTGTCATGTTACTCAACAATGAGCAATGTAAACCAACTAGTTATTTATCATGTGCAAGGTACCTATTTATTTGTT
This sequence comes from Picea mariana, assembly GCA_032191745.1. NCBI lineage: Eukaryota > Viridiplantae > Streptophyta > Pinopsida > Pinales > Pinaceae > Picea > Picea mariana. The sequence continues at coordinate 9,869 of JASDQU010283702.1, forward strand.
ACAACATACATTTAAACTGGTATCTGCACAACCACAATATTTCATTTAATATTGCATGATGGAAGTAAATCACACAACAACCATCATCAATAACATAAGCATTAACTTATACATACATTTTGCATATAGGTAGGTCCACTTGTCCATTTAATAAAGTTCCATATTTCTAACAAAGTACCACAGATAATAAGAAAATAAACACAAAATAGGTCATAATGTAGTTTAGTTGCCTAAGTCAAAATGGGGTATTACATACACTCACCCTTTGGGAAACTTCATCCCGAAGTTATGGTCAAAAAAATGTGGGATGATCTCGACGCATGGTATCTACATCCTCCCAAGTAGTAGATCTTGGGCTATACTTTTCCCACTAGACCTTAAACTAGTTCACCAAGTGGTGTCTGAGTTGTTAGACACTATGGTCCAATATCATAGAAAATTTTAGGGGCGAAATTTCGCCCATGGACGAAATTAAGGGGTTCCAAATTTTGATTGGGAGATTTTTTTGTGCTATAATGGATTTTATGATTCACCCCCAATTAATTTATTTAAATATAAAGGGTTAGCCCATGTTTATTTAAGCAAAAGAAGGAAAAACTATATTTTTCACCCCTTAAATTTGAAGCTGCAATCTTCATTCACCCGATTTCCATAAAAAAACAAGGATTTCTATTAACAATTTCACCCTCCCCATATGATATAAATTGGTCCTTATTCTTTCAATCGCCCCAATTTCGTGGTATGGGCATTGGGTATTTGAATGGAAACTTATCACCCCAATTTCATAGTATGGGAATTGGTTATCTTAATGTTAACTTAGCACAATTGAGAAGCACAATTTCATGGTAGAGAATAACACCATTGAGCACGGTTGATTTATTGGCAACATCTAGAGGGTATTCAGATGAAGGTATTGGAAAAGAACATCACCATTGAGAAATATCATGATACTTTTGTAGCGTTTGGGGGTATGCACACACCACAATTTATTGATCGTATCTGCAGGGTATTTGAATGAGGTTATTGGTAGAGTAGAGCACCATTGAGCAAGCTCAGGCATATTTGGGCTTAACATTAAATTGTGGTGCTTTACTAGGATGTGCAACAATAAAGGGTGACTTCAACCTGAATGTTGTCCTTCCTTTATATGCATATGGAATATGTTAGACCCTTGTCTACGACACCATATATGCTCATCGGGTGAAATCATAGTCTCATCATGTTTGTTCATATTTGTGCAGTGCGTACATATGAAAATATTTTGAACCTTTTAATTTTATCATTTATGACTTCTTATTGTGAGACTATGCATTTTGACATTGTCGTTGCTTTTTGGAAGGACAAATAAGATGGTTTGAAAATCGGAATTGAATCAACAACAGTGAGATTTGGTGACCAGACATGAACCTGACTCTTTGGCTTCAATGTTGCATGCATTATCTTCCTTACTTTTAGTGGGTTCAATGTTGGTATTGGTAGGTACTTGGGCAATCTTTGCTTGGATTTTGATGATAAATTTTTGGTTTGTTTGGTAGTGATTGTTTCAAGTTCATTAGTATTTTTTGTGTAAAAAGAAATTGTGAGTAGTGCTTATTCCAAGTTCACGAGTCTTTTGCATAGAAAGAAGTTGCATATTTTTTTCAAAAGGAGAAAACGTTGATTCTATGGAAACTATGTAGTACAAGATGGCCATTTTATGTAGTCATGTCAATAGAAGATGGGAATATGGCATGGAAAATTTTGACTATTGACATTTCATCTCCTGTTGACTATAGTATAAAGTGAGTATTGGTGGATTATATTTTTATTTTCCCTTTTTTCCAAGCAATGTATGAGGTTATACCTAGTAACACATAATTTGGTTTCATATAATGCCTGTATTTATTAAAGAACATTGCTATTAGAAATAATATGTAGGAAAAGTGATGTTCCATTATTAACATATGGCTTTAACATAATGTCTGATACTTGAGGATGATTTTCTATATCCAGGCATGTCTTTGAGTGCTATCTATTCTCAACGAATTCATTTCATTTATATAACAGTATCCTTGTGCTAGTATTTTTATAGTTTATTTTATTTAGACTAGGATGAGATGTAGCTTTAAGCGACTAGACTTTTGATTTGGAAAATAGCTTGCATTAATGGAAAAAATGGAGGAATATTACAAGGATGATTTACAATAAAAATAGGGGCAACTAAAGACAAGCCACTAGTGGTCATATAAAAAAAAACATTTATCATAATAACTCACAGAAAGATCCAATGAAGTATAATAATTACAAAATTGATACTACTACAAAGCATATGAGTCTATAAGTCATCAAAAAATCATAATAAACACAAAAATATAATCCACCAATGGTTGAGTCCATTGGCATATTGGCATCCAAGATCCAACGTAATAGAATTTGATGGCTTGTTACATTGAGCCTATAGGGATACAAAAGGTATATTGTATTGCAAATTTGTGTGCCTCATTTTCCAAACCATGGTAAAAATATCATGAACTCAAACAATAATCCTAAAAACCCTAGGTAACTTTAAAGATAAAAATCTATCAAAACAACAATCATCAAATCCTAATTTTTACAAACACATTGTTATAGCAAATTTTTCCTCACCCCATGCAACTTCCTTGGATGGCCTTTCCATTTCCCTATGTAGACTTAAAGTCCTCTTTTGTAACTTCCAGAGAAAAAAATGCATATTTTTCCACATATACGCGCCCTATCAGTTATGCAACAAGCGTATATGTAGGTTGCTCCACTACAACCTGCATACATCGGGTTTGGTGCTCAAAATAAAAAATTATGTTGGGTTTCCATGCCATGTCACAAGTTCCATGATCCTTGACCTTCCATATATTGGAAACACTCCGACTTGGCCCTTCAGTTCCATTTGAAGGCTATAAATGAGCCATATCCAAGCCTTGAGAAAAGAGGAACAATTCAAATTTAAGAGAAAAGACACTCTGGAGAAATTTCACTTCATATTGAATCTAAATCCCTTTGTCCTTGAAATTATGAACTCCTTGTTCACTCCCCGAGCTCTTCCTTCTTTGTGATGGAGAACCCCATTGAATCCTTTATATGAGATTTTCTTTGGTGGAGGATTGAAGTGGTGTAGGCCTAGCTGGAGGGACTTAGTTTCTTAGTTCCTCTATGTGTCGTTACAAAATTTTGTCACCTATATACTTCTACTGATTACTTTTATAGAAATACTCTTTTCTTGTCTAATTGATATCTTGCAAATATTTGAATTATTATTACATGTGCACATTTCTCATGTATGCTAATGGTTTATGCTAATCTATATGCTAAAATTATATATTATCACCATATGCCTGCGTATCTTGGTTGTTGAGGACAAGTTGTAGCTATAAAGCTTTGAGTTGTGTGCTCAACGATGGTCTTCATCGAACGTCTGGACAAGGTAGGATCTTGGCCTTGTCTTGTTAGCATTTCATTTATATATCATACTTGGGATTATAGTTGATTTATGCGTGTCATTCCGTCTATTGTGGTTTACCCCATGCCATAGAGATATTTTCCTTGTAACAGAACTAGCAACCATAATGGAGATTGATCTTATTTTTTGGGGTTTGGAGTGTTTTTCTCCTTGATTTTCTCTTTGTTAGCCTGAGTTTCCTTGTTGCATGTTGCTTTACAACCTATTTTTATTTTGCATATGAGTTTACTGGATTAACCCTTGCCTTGGAAGTTTTTTACTGGGTATACATAGTTTTTCCCTTGACAGACACGTACATACGCGAGCTGTCTTCTTGTAGGGTACACACATATGCGAGTTTTTCTAAAAACTTCACACATCGACTCTTTAGTCTTATTGGTTGAGTTTGGTGTTTGTTGGGTGTGTTTGGCTGGTTGCTGAGTCTTCTTGGGTCTCTGTCCTGACTGTTAAGTGCTTACAGAGTGATAGAAATCCTTCTAATTGTTGATTTTTCAAGTGATATTCTTTCTTATCATATTTTTCATTGGTTGTCCTTGCACATTGGTCTGAGTATTTGCTTCTTGGTATCCTGCTTGGATTGTATTGTTTTCTTGTAGTAAGGTCTGCATGTGAAGCTCCTATTCAATCTTTGCATTTTCTTTTCTTTATATCAAAAATACAAAAACATTTTCTCATTTTTCATTATGGAATTTTTTCTTTTGATTATTTTGCATTGATTTTGACACATGTGGAGAGATTTCCTTTCATTGAAATTGTAGAGAGTTCATTGGAAAATTTTCATTTAGAAGCATACCATCTCTTTGAAATTCAAGGCTAGTGCTTAATAGTGTTTTTATATTTGCTTATTTTTATATGTTGAGTCGTAATACCATTAGTTTCACGACTTCACCTCTTGAGTAAGCATAAGCCATTAAAATTAATGTTGATTAATTAAAATTGATTAGAAATGATTTTTTTTTTTAGGGTACACAAACAAGTATAGGACATAGGGCCTTGGAATAGGATTTTGTGAGTAAACTTCTCTAAGGCTATTAAACTAAACATATGTGTATGGGTGAAACCCATTACATAATTAGTAACGTTAG
>JASDQU010283703.1:0-10914 GCA_032191745.1 Picea mariana
CCAACTTACCTTCCATCTCTTGTAGTTCATCTTTTGTTACTATCTTCTTTTGTAAATCATTTATGTCCCTACGCATTTCTTCACCTTCATCAAGAGTCCAAGTAGGATTGTCTGGAGGCTTATTTGGTGTAGAAGTTCCCTTTATGGGTGGCATGTTGGCCAAGTATCACTTTTGAGCCTTGATTTTAAGGTGGTTCTACTAGACAATATTTATTCTGTTGTATCTCCCAAGTTTCAACCCTTTTGGTTATGAAACTTTCTCTTATGTATTTCGCTGATATTTTTTCTCTGCAATGCCATAGGTCTGATCAAAATTGGATGTGTCAAGTGGAATTTATGGTAACTTCCCCACAACTTGTTGATTTTTGTCCTTTCCAAGAGATCTCACTTGTATAGCGTGCCCCACAAAAAATGATTGATATGCAATTCTGAAACTCATACCCAAAATACTATAGATTGTCCACGATCCAATGAAACTAGTCCCACTTAATTTGGATACTCTAGGAAGAAGTTATGATTGTTTTACCTAGAACACCTTCTTGAGACTAGTCAATAGGACTAGTTAGATACCTTATCTTACACAGAGTGTATATACAAATTTAAGATGACCCAGAAGCTGAACTTTGTACCACAGATACCTTACTAATTTCTGTGAATAGCCTCTATATTTCAGGGTCTGAAATGTTACAGAAAAGTGTTTATAGTGCAAATTTTGTAATGACTCATTTCAGGATGATTCCAAAATCCTATTAGGCTGTATCTCTGAAAGTATAAGGCCTTAGGAGCTGAAATTTTAACCCAACATACCTTGATCTGTATACTAAATATCCTCCAAGCCATTCCTTTTGAAACATTGTATAAAACAATTTATAGAGAAAATTCCAAGGTGTCTTAGATGTAGCAGCAAAACCCCAAGACCTTGAGCTCTGATACCATATGTTAGGAACCAAATATCAATATAGCATAGAAAAACCTCAGAAAAAGTACTCAATGCCTTGAAAAAGAGATAATTTTAGATAATAAGCCTCTTTTAGGGGGCAACCTCCTTTTACCCCACTTAAATGTTCAAGTACAAGATGATTCCAAATGAAAATGTCTCCTTGGTATATATAGGAGACTAGGAGGTATAATTACAACTAATGGAATAAAGCCGACAGAAATAAAATAACATTACTAATGTATTATGCCCCAATTAAGGGGTAATGTGCCAATATTAGGGCTTAACACCTGTGGGTTTGTGGTTTTTACCTAAGTCTATGCCCTTGCCTTGTCTTTCTCTCTTTCGCAGGCCATGTATTTAAATTTTCCCCTTCAGCCATAAAAGTCATTTTTTTGTTTGCCCCTTTGTTTGGGCACTCATCTCCTTTACCTCTATCACTGATCCTTCTGTTTTCCTAAACTCTTAGCCAGTAGTCCAAGTACTTATTTACACAAGCCGCAACCATGCACACAAAGAGAAACACTTAGAGTGGTCTAATATAGACTCAAAATCAAGTGAGTGAGAAAGTTCAATTCTTAGCGGAGGAGATTCAATTCGAGGTCCATATTTGTGGTCCTCGGGTGATTGGGATCATACAGTCGCATGAATTGTAATGTCAAACAGAGGTCCAAAGTCATGAAATGATCTGGACCATTCAATTTAGAAGGGTACATGGCATAGGATCAACAATTTCGCGATTTCGGGAGTCAGGAAAGTCCAAGGGCAGAGTCACAAGGACTTGTGAAGTGAAAATACCTGAAATCATTTGGACCATTAAATTTAGAAGGGCATGTGGCACAGGATCAATGATTTCTCGGTTTCATGAGTCGGGAAATTTCAATGACATAGTCGTAAGGACTCACGAAGTGAAAACTTGTGAAATGATATGAGCCATTGGATCAAGGAAAGATGTGGACCGTTGATCTGAATCTAGAGAAGTCAAATATTTGGGTATCGGGAGAGTGTAGTCATGCAATGTGAAAACCCCTGAAACGCGAAATTGTGATGAACCCAAAGGTTGGGCCCATGGTCACAACCCGAGGTCATATGGAAAATGGGTTCAGGAGGAAAGGTTGGTGCCCATAGCATAGAGTCAGCCAAGGTGGAGTTCCAAGGAAGAAATCACAGCCATTGGATGCAAAGCAGATCCAATGGTCTATCTGAGCCAGTCATTTTCGCAATATCAGGTATCGGGAGTTTGTACTCAAGTGATTTGAAGGCCCCCGAAATGTGAAATTGTGATGCACCTAGGAGTTGGGCCCATGGTCATGGCCCGAGGTCACATGCAGTAAAAATGCAGTGAAGGAGAAGCTAGCACCAGGAGCTTTGGCAGTCTGAAGGAAAGGTTTGGATTTCATGAGACCTGCACCAAAATCCGAGGATGCCCATGTGAGTTAAAGAATGAGACCATCATGGTTTCAAGGTGTTGGGTTGACTTGAAGGCCTCTAGCAGCACATGGTAGTTCCCTGGCCGTTAAGTCCCATCCTGATCCTAATGAAGGAAGTTAATGAAAAAATAAGTGGTGGTTGAAACCTTGGCTCACTCCATAAATGGAAGGTATGGAAGGTCCAGATGTGGGGACTAAACTGTCATCCCATGGTACTCCTGCGAGTAGATTTTCCTGCAAAAACCATGTTGATATGAGCTCATGTCTGACAGAAGAATGCCCACACAGTCCGATGGAGCGGGCGTCGAATGGAAGCTTTGAATGCAGGGGTCCTATCACGCTCCTGGTAGTTGCATCAGTTTTTAGTATATATACTCAGTTTTGATGTTTTGTTAAGGTCGATGGTTGAGCTAAGCTCCGATATTGTAATGTTTTAATGAAGCTCTAGTTTTCTGGTTATGTAACTTGATTTGAGACTTCTTGTTTAATGAAATTCGGCTTCTACTTCCATCTTATTTGCGTTTGATACTGAATGTTCATGAATGAAGGATTCACATGGATTGTGGTGACTGTGTTGTAATGGATGTTTGATTGCAGTGAAGTTATAGCGTTTTCAGTTTCTTGAAACCATGAATTCAAGAGCATCTTGTTTTCAAAGTTCTTCCTCCTTAGGCTATTGGAAGACTTGATGTCCAAAGCAGAACTTTACATCTTCTCCTCAATTTCTTCCTCCTCCTCACCCTTACTACAACTTACTGGCTGAATTTGATCAATACCTCATTTGCTTGTGGATACTACCCCATTTTTTTGAGTTAAAATGATATTCTCTTGAGTATGCCCCATTTGACCTCTTTAAATCCATTAACCATGACATATAAACTGATGGGTACTGGGCTTACCTCTGCCACAATCCAGAGGTGACCTCTAGTGCTAACAGAAACCAATATCCACCACTAAGCACCAACTTAGAAAGTGACACCAATCTCTTTTTGTAAGATACACCAACTTTCATTGATTTTCCATGCTACTTCTTCCTTCACCAAATGTTGGGACATGATTTTGGGGACCAATTTTGGGAATTGCACAACGTGCGCAAAGGAAGAAAAGAAAGTTGGCACACTTTCAGAGATCAACACATGCAATGGAATATCATTGGAAGCATTTAGGCATTTTTGGTCCATCGATATGGGCTAAGATCCATTTTAATTTTATAAATATGTGAGGATTTTGGGATAGATAGGTAGCTAAGTAGGCAAGTAAGTAAGTAGTGAAGAGCGATGAAGAGATAGGAGAATTTCATGGGCATTTTGTATTCCTAATATATAATGTATGAGTGTAGTGCACATATTTTGTAATGGATGTTATTAATAATATAATGAGAATTCGATTGTGGTGGATGTAGCCCATCTTGGATGAACCACGTTAAATCATGGTTTCTATGTGTTATGATGTGATTTTTCTATTTATTTCACAAATGATATATGTTCTATTGCTATGAATATGTTACATGTTATTATGTTTCTGCACACATGTTATAAGGAATCCTAAATAAATGCTAAGTATAATGGTTATAAGGACTTCCTCCCTTCCCTTCATCACTGTAGAAACTTGGTTCCTGCAATTCCCATATATACCTTGGGTGAGAATTTACCTGCTTATGGGTGATGTCGAAAGGGCTAGTATCTCAAGGATTTGTTGGTTAATTCATGTTGAACCATGACCACGATGGAGAGTATTAGGAATTAGGGTGATGAATGCACAAATTTTTATGAAGAGACTACATAACTCTTTACTAAGTTGTTGGAGAATGTAGATCTACAAGCATTAGAAAAAAGGTTACAGACTGCATAAGAGAAGATGAAAATGTTCAAAGAAACAATGAGAACCTTGCCACCGATAGAATGAATGGTTGCAATAGTTGAGAATAGGTAGTTGTACCAAGAGATAAACTAGATAAGAGATGAATAGTAGACTCTCACGCAGATGCTTGATCCACTATAGGAGGAAGAATTTTAGGTGACAGATGCACTTGCGGTTGCACAAGGCATAGTAAAGAAAGAAGTGAAAGATAGCATAGAGAAGTTGAATACCCCCATTATCGCAAAAACAATAGAGAGGATTTTGACACAAGAATCACAAGAAAAGGAGAAGGTCACAACCATAAAGAAAAATTTTCATAAATTCGTTGCAACATGGAAGGTAGCACAGAAGGAGGACTGAGTGGCTCAAGACAATCCATGAGTGAGTGTTGGGGGATTATTGGGATGGGATTTTGGGGACCGGTTTTGGGAACTGCAAAGTGCATGCAAAAGAAGGAATTATAGTTGGTGCACTTCATAGATAATCACATGCAAAGGAAGGAATATCCTTGGAATTCATTATGCATTTTGTGTCCATCTACATGGGCTAATCCCCATTGTAATAGTATAAATACGTAAGATTTTCGGGATAATGAGGTAGCTAAATCATCATTTCTATGTGTTATGATGTGATTGTTTTGTTTATTATGCATATGATATTTGTTATGTTCCTATGAATATATTACATGTTATTACATTTATTTGCACATGATATAAGGAATCCTGAACAAATGCTAAGTAGAAAGGTTATAAGGACTTCCTCCCATCCCTTCATCACTTCGAAAACCTGGTTACTACACTTCCCATAGATACCTCGGGTGAGACTTCAAATGCTTATGGGTGATTCTGAAAGGGTTGGTATCTAAGGGATTTGTTGGTGAATTCGTGTTGAACCCTGGGTTTTCCCACTACGCGACAAAACTAAGTATGTTTGTTTCTTCTACCTTCATTAGGTTTATTCATTGTTTTTTCCTTCATTGGGTCTTTTCACTATTTCTACCTTTACTGGGTATGACATAAATTTGGATTTCCAAATGGAAACTTTCCCAAAACTTATCATTTTGGGTCTCTTCCAAAGAACAAACTTGTAGAACATGTCATGTATTCAATTTTGTAAAACTTATTATGAAAGTTTCATCTAAGATACTTTTGTATGCCTCCTTTGTTCTTTGAAATTTTTGCATTCTGAAGAGTCCCATAAAAGAATTTATAATGAAAATTACTAACTGACATGTTTGAAATTGATCTTAGAACCATTCAAAAACCCTAAATTCCATAGAGCATATATCAGAAAGTACAAAGGGATAAAATTTTAAATTTTTACCTGAGGTACTTCTATATGTCTCATTTGTTCTGTAAAAATTTCATAGTCGAAAGAGTCCCAAAAAAGAAGTTATACTGAAAATACCAAACTAACTTGTTTGAAATTGATTTCACAACTCTTCCCTTTTGGAATGATATTCAATCTTTTCTCATCCATTTTTTAGACACAATTTTTTTCTCAATACTTTCTCTTTTTATATTTTTCACAACCATTTATGAAGGGACATGTCCATTAATTAAATAATTTATTCCCCTTTTTATTTTACTTTTCCAAATATCATGCACAGATACCATGGGAAAATACCCAAACCCATGGGTTTGAAGCCACCATTTCACTTTTTCACATGCACCCCTTTTTAATTATACTTCTAAACATATATATAAATCAATATTGGAAATGATGTATGTATTGTAATGTTGTAATATGGAATTAATGAAAAAAAWAATCTTTTGAAATCTATGAAAAYAATTCCAACAATCTCCCCCTTTGTCATTGATGGAAATCCTACAACAAAAAATGCATTCCAACAAACATTGAAATAATTCCCCTACTATCTGTAACTCCCCCCCTATTTGCAACTCTACCATGAATAGAAACAATTCTCCCCATGTCTGTAACTTTCCCCCTTTGACATCAATGGAAAAGAGGATGGCCCCCCTGAACTTGTGCTTCTCCTTAAGAACTTAGTGTCTAAATGAAATGGATATTACTCCCAATTACATGTCCCTTAATTTTTTTTACTGCAAAAATTGCTCAAACATGATAAATAAACATTCCTCAAGAAGCCTGAACACTATCACCAACAACATGAGATAATCAGTCTCTATCAATCCAAACAGTATTTGTATCCAACATAAGCAATAATACATCTCCAAAAATAGTCAAACATGGTTCGGTTAGTCTCAAAAAATCCAAGTCAATTGAATTAAAAATAGTCGAGTCAAAAAGAGGATCATTTGGGTTCAAATATCAACAACGTCAAGTATTCCCCACCTTAATATATCAATAAGTAACAATAATTGTTCTTCTCAAAAAATTTAGTTGATGGAAAACTAAGTTGAAACTCAATCGATGAATACTTACGTGAAACTCCAATCGTTTGTCATGTCGATTCAATCCTTGTTCTACCACTTCCAAGGTAATCATCAATAAGAGGAGCAATGTATGACTATATAGCGAATGATACACAACTATATGACATCCTCAAACATATGGTCAAATGATTCCATGACCATCCATCAATCCAACCACAATATATCATGGTAGTCAACATTGGTCTACAAATTTGTATTTCACGTCTCTTACATAAATATCTGAAAGCATGATTGACATTCATTCAAATTTTATAGTGAGGATGATGATAGGACACATATTTTTGTGTTGGTTGATCGGAGGAAGTAGGATCAGGGTTAGGTTCACCTACAAGAGTAGAAAAACATGACATATCAAGAACAATTTCATTTGTAACATCATGCTCAAATTTTAGCAAGTGAGGAATACACAACTCATCAATATTTTCAACATAATCAACAATAGGTTTCTCTTCTGGTAAACCAATTTGAACTCTGCCTACAACAAATAAATCTTCTTTGGTTGTTGCAAGTCCAGGTGCAAGTAGGTGTTGATCTATATTCGTTGATCAACATTGGTATATACAGATCCATCCTTAGTCATATTCTTTTCTTCCTATGTTCCTCGTATATTATTTACTTAGTAATTTTTTCTCTTTGAAATGAGAGTTCTGGATTGAACTACCATCAAGTTTGCAGTCTTGCAAACCCACAAAATTAAATTCTATACTTAATTGCTTTTATGTGTGCCTAAATATCATTATTAAGTGGAAAATATTTCATAAACAACTTGTAATAAACTCAAAATCTAACCGTGCAAACTAGAAAATTTTAATAAGAGATATAAAGTTGATAATGAGGGAAATATGTGGTAAATTTAATAAATAATTAAAATTCCATACTGTAAATATTTTATATCGACAAGAGCTCCACCTATTTATGGAAAGGTAAATCAGTGTAAAGACATTTCAAGTAAAATAAAAGACTTGTATTGTAGAGACACACTTAACACTCTTTGACGAGAAGATCATCAATTTGAGTGGTCACAAGACTATAAGTGGTATTTGTCTATTTCCCCTACAAAGAAGGATATAAAAAAGGTTTGGATTTCAAGAATATAATTGGTTGGGTGTGTGAATGAGGTGGCATGCTTAAAAGAATTAGTACTTTGGTGCGCAGATAAGTTTGAAAGAGGAAGAAGAATTATTCAAATCCAAGGGAAGAGACCAATCTCCTTGTATCCCTCAATATTCAGGAGAATGTTGTGACTTCCAAACCCCGCTATGTTGTTTAATAATGAGGAAGCAAAAGAGTTTCTCAAGTAACACTAGGGAGGATCATATATCCTTGACAATGATCTCACCATCCCTAGAGTTGACAACAATTCCGCTAAGGTTGAGGTAAATTCTCTGAAATACCTATTGGAGCCGCCTATTTCATTTGGTTCAAATCTATTTTAAAAGTCAAATGTCGGTTCTTAAGTTATTTTTCATTTCGTGACATTCACCTACTGAAAATATCAGTAGTCTCGACATGCGGAATAGTGGGGGATGTGATGTTTCATAAGTTAACACTTTTTATCAATAAACGAAGGTTGTTTCTTTTTGTACATAGGAATATCGCTCTTTGGGAGTTACAAGTCACAAGATTTACAAACCCTAATGTGCGAGGTCACGAAAATTTTTAAAAATCTTACCTCAGGTGAAAGCTAAGAGTAAGACCATGTAAACCCCAGTCAAGTGTTGTCAAGATTTCACGTCTCGGCATTCACTCTCTCCTAAAACATTACCGCTAAAACTCTGAAAGACGAAGCCATGAAACTTTTACCTAAGTAACCCAGGTTAGAGTCAGGGTTGTTTAGTTTTGACCATGATTTAAGTTTCTCTGGATTTCACGACTTGGCATACATTCCTCCTGAAAATTATACCTTCGAAGTCCCGAGCTTGCAAAGTCGTGATATAAATTAAAGCATAATCAATTAAAACACTTAATCCTAGTTACATCCTTGCTTAATTAAATCTAATCATCGTAATCTCAGGTATTAGAGGCTCGAAAGGTTAGAGTTAAAAGTCTCGTTACGGCGAACGTCGAAATGTTGATTTAAATCCTGATTAAGGAAGCCAAGCGAGCATAATCAATGTTTAATGAAAATAATAATAATGCATAGTTTACTAGGTAATTTCAAATGCTCCTTGTGCCAGCTTGTGCCATGAACCGTCGAAAGTTATGGCATTAATTGGAAATAAGGCGAAATGGAAAAGTAAGGATATGGTTTTTATTGCCAAAATCTCTATCTAAATATGATTGGACCGTTATGTTCGTAAGGATATCGATATGTTAAATGGTCAAAGATATATCTTTGTTGCTTCCTATTTTTTTTATAAAGTTCATTTCTATCCCGCACAGATAAGTTTTTCTCAGTAAGCTAACTTCTATATGTATATGCATTTTTATTGTAGAAGAGCTAAGTTACAATCTCCTATCATGGCCCCACAAAAAGCATCCAAGGCAAGAGATGAGGTTTTGGGACAAGGTTCTGATAATGTTTTGGACACTTCACCTCTAAGCATTGATTCTGTACGAACCTGGTCATTTGTCTCAGAGGTTTTGCAATCAGAGTTGGTGAACTGGTTGGATGATTCCTGTGACAATGAGACAGACAACATGACTACCAAATACAAGATCATCATCCAAGCAGGGATGAACAAAGTAGTGGCTAGGCCACACCTTCTACCTTACTATGACATGATCCGATGGGCACTAGATCATGTAGACATCCCTACCAGAACCATCATCAGCGAGCAGAAGGTCACTGTTGGGACCTTTAGACCAGAAAACTTACAGACAATGTACAAGTTACCACCCATGTCGGACTTCACATACAATGCAGAGTTTCTAGAGGGTTTTAAATAGAAGGAATGCAAGCAATACGTGAAAAGTTTATTTGATTTGATCAAGGATTGGGTCTCACACCCAACAAAGTTCAGGGTAGACAAAAATGGAATTTATTCCATATCTTATTTGGAACCACAGTTCAAATACGTAGCGATGATGACCTGTAGATTGTACGAGAGGGAAGACACCGCACATTTTTTCCTCCCATGGGTGCCTTTGATATACATAGTAGCAGAAGGCTCTTCTTTCGACTGGGCCAAAATGTTATTAGATAGTCTAACCAGTCGGATTATAGAATATTAGACGCATAAAGCGAGTGGGAAAGATGCTTCATTTTTTATGTCTGCATACCTCATAGACATAGTATGTTCCATGACACCTTTTCCTTTAATGAGTTGGAGCTGGGCTCCATCGGAGACTGAGCCTATCCATGTCTATCATTCCAATCTTTGGGAAGATAAGGCTTCAGATTTTATATATGAAATATTCAATTGGGTAATGGTACCGATGCATGTCGCCATCTTCGGTAATCCACCGCCCTGGATCTCAGATAGCATTACAGCCAATTTAAGCAGGGTGTCCAACTGGTACATGGAGGAAGAGTTTTCATACATCATGGTTTTCAGCGCTTCTGTCCCTCCACACGCTCTACCATTATTTATACCCAATAGGTTGGCCTATTGCGAAATCACCATGCAAACCATGATTGGTAGCATAAGTAAAGAGATGAAGGGGTTTTCAAAGAAGGTATGTCCACCTTTCCCCATTCATTTAAACACCTATTCTTTATTAGATTTCGGTCATGCAAAGGCTAAGGTAGCAACCTTAGAAGATATAAAATTAGTCAATATTGAATTCAAGAAACATGACCCACAGAGGGTCGTAAGTAATCACTTAGCTATATGTGGCCATAAAAGGTTTGAGCATGAGAATTCACCCCATGATGATATTTTCTGAGGCGAGAGATCGTATGCCGAGGTTTTGGCTCCGATACAAGCCCTGTCACCCGAAGAGAGGGCTGATGTTTTCAAGTTCCAAGAACATAAGTGGAGATTCCTTCCCCCAGTATTGCGGGGCGAGAATCCAACAATCATAGAGGTGTAGAAAACAAAGGCCAAAGGCTCCAAATATTTAGCACCTGACCAAGAAGAACAACAAGATAAAGAAGAGGAAGCTAGGGGCCTGAAATAGGAAGCCGGGTTTTTCGTTCCTCCAAGAGAGAAAACTTTGGTCATTACTCCAGGGAAATCTTCTAAACAGGTCGACAATCCCATCGCCTCCATTACCCCCCTACATTTTGCAAAGGAGATCCTGGACACAGGTTGGATTTTGGGTGAAAAATTGACACCTATTGAATGAATTCTTCTTCGATAAGAAGAGGAAAGTGGTTGTGAGACAA
>JASDQU010283704.1:3461-14055 GCA_032191745.1 Picea mariana
AAAATATCATTCAGGTATATTTGTATGTATATAGGAAAAAGAAACAAATTATGGTGGCGACCGATTATGAACAAGGTTTAAGATATTTCAAAGAGATTAATCCAAAAAACAATTTGACAAGGTATGGGAGATAATATACAAAATAATGACAGATCGTTGTGATGACAGATAGAAATAGTGCTGGTGAAAATTATTTGATGAAAGGCATACCCCAAAGGAATGTCTAGATGACAGAAAGGAAGGACAAGTTATGAGAAGGAACATCATTCGTGAGAAGGAACAACAGTCACGAGAAGGGACAACAGTTGTTCCTTTCAATTGAGAAGTAATCACGTGAAGGAATAATAGTTGTTCCTTTTAAATGAACAACAATCATGCGAAGGAACAATAGTCGCGAGAAGGAACAACAGTCACGAGAAGGGACAACAGTCGCGAGAAGGAACAACAGTCACGAGAAGGGACAACAATTGTTCCTTTTAAATGAACAACAATCGTGCGAAGGAACAACAGTTGTTCCTTTTAAATGAACAACAATCGCGCGAAGGAACAACAGTTGTTCCTTTCAAATGAACAACAATCATTAATTTTTAACCGTCTCAACGGATGATTTTGGAAACTTCCCCATGGAAACATTTTTTCTCTTGTTGAATCTAAGGTTGATTAGTCATCAACTAAATTCATTCAATTATTATGGGTCAGTTTATTTCAGAATCGAGTATGGGATGGTCTATTGATGTCATGAATTCATTATGGTTACCCTATTACTACTGTAGAGTATGACATATTCATTTTTCTGTGAAAGATTGGGTCCGCGTGATAGGATAAAGCAAGAGTGTGAAACATAAAAGAATGCTAATTGTGTTGATTACAATTATCCTCCCTATCTCAAAAAATTGAAAGGAAAAAGAAAAACTAATACTAAATGAAAACTATATACAGTATATATAGTGTCAAAAAAATTCATCATTTATGAGGTTGGGGTGGCTGGGTTACCTTCCCAGCCAACCAAAATTTGAACAGTAGGATCTTTACTTACTTCCTGGTAGAAAGATTCTTTTGAAGGAGGATGATGGTAAAGTCGAAGCTGGTGTCCATTAACCAAAAATGGATATCCATATCCATCGATGGTGCTTAAAGTGACTGTGCCATTATCATGGACTTCCTCAATTTCATATGGTCCCAACCACCGTGTCTATAACTTTCACGGAAAATCGTGAAATCTGGAGTCTTAGAGAAGCACCCAATCACCCTTCTTGAATGATTTCTTCTTGATATGCTTGTCGTTCTAGGCTTCTCTTTGTTGCTGAATAACAGCTGTGCGCACCATAGCAGATATGGGTGCTTCATCCAATTCATTGAGTTGTTGAAGGCGTTGTTTATGTGCTGCTATTAGATCCAGTCCAATTTCCTGGGCCATCCTTAGGGTTTTAATCTCAAACTCGATTGGGAAGATGGGTTCTTTTTCATAAACTAGGTGATAGGGAGACTAGCCAGTGGTGTTACACCATGTTGTTCGATAAGACCATAAGGCATTTGGAAGCTCAGTAGCCCAATTTTTTCAGTTAGTTGAGACAATCTTTGTCAAGATTGCCTCCAGGACCTTATTTGTGCTTTGTACTTACCTGTTTGCCTGTGGGTGATATGGAGAAGTAACTCTGTGCTTAATATGATAATTTTCGAGGGTGGTGGTGATTCTATGAGCTGTAAATTGTGACCCCCCATCAGTGATTACTTCCCTGGGTAGTCCATAGCGTACAAATAATTTGAACAGTAATTTGATGACTACCTCTTCTGTTGCATTTGGTAGGGCTTCTGCCTCTACCCATTTAGTCATGTAGTTTGTAGCTACTAGAATATAGGCCTTTTGATTTGACTTTGGATTGAAGGGGCCGACGAATTCTAGTGCCCATATTTCAAATGGTTCTGTGACTATTTGTGCTTTCAAGTGCATTTCATCCACCTGACCTAGTTTTCCCATCTGTTGACAGATGTCGCAGGTCTGGACGTATTTCTTCGCATCTCTAAATATTGAGGGCCAATAGTAAACCATCTGTAAAATTTTGTGTCCAATCCTACGATCTGCAAAATTACCACCACAAGGTTCGTCATGTCCTACCTTTAGTATGTCGTAGATTTCATCATCTCGTACACATATGCAGATCTGGAGATCAGCTCCTGTGTGGAAGAGATATTGGATCCAAGCGAATCGTGCGCTATGTTGGATGATCAATTTTCTTTCCCTTGATGATAGATGTGCCGAAAATCTTCCCGCCAGATAATTTTCCACATCAGCGTACCAAGGTGGCTTTGCGGTAATGGAAAATAGATGCTCATCTGGAAATTGATCTTCAACTGTTAAGGAGTCATCTATTTTGGGTATGTGAGATAGGAAGTATGCGACAAGATTTTCTCTCCTAGGTCGATCTTTGATGGTGATGTCAAATTCCTGCAATAGTAATAACCATCGAGTGACCCATCCATTAGTAATCATTTTATTAGCTAGATATCTAATAACATAATGATCGGTATACAGAATAACGGGATAGCATGTTATATAATGGCGAAATTTATTGATGGCGTGTATAACAACTAAAAATTCTTTTTCTGTTACTGTGTAATTAAGTTCACCTGAAGTAATATTCTTGCTAATGAAATAAATAGCATAAGGTTTCTTGTCTTCTTCCTGTCCAAGGACGATGCTTATGGAAATATTTGATGCATCGGTGGAGATGTGAAATGGTATCTTCCAATTTGGTCCCCTCAACACCGGTGTTGTTGATATCAACTTTTTGAGTCCTGCAAATGCCACATCACACTTGTCAGACCACTGAAACTCCACATTACCAGTCAGAGCATGTAAAGGTGTAGCAGTTCTTGTAAAATTTTCCATAAATCTACGATAGTATCTAGAAGCGCCAAGGAAACTACGTACCTCTGTTTGTGTGTGTGGTGTAGGTGGATTAAGAATTAACTCTATTTTTGTTGGATCTACTCTAATTCCATCTACATAAATATAATTCCCTAGTACCACACCCTCTGTCATCATCATGTGACATTTTTCGTGGCTTAGACATAGCCTGGTAGCAATGCATTATTCCAGTACTTTTTCCAGATTATTCAGTGCTTCGTCGAAATCGTCACCATAAGGAGTGAAGTCATCCATGTAGACTTCAAGCCCTTCACTGATCAGGTCGCTAAATATGCTCAGGATGGCCCTTTGGAATGTGGATGGAGCGTTACATAGTCCAAAAGGAAATACTCTGCATGCAAAGGTACCCCAGGGGCAGGTGAATGTAGTTTTATCTTGATCTTATGGGGTGATCTAGATCTAATCGTAGCCACTAAAACCATCTAGAAAAGAAAAGAATTTATTTCTTTCCAGAGTATCCAAGACCTGATCGATGAAAGGTAAGGGGAAATGATCCTTTTGAGTGGCTTTGTTAAGTTCCCTGTAGTCAACACAGATCCACCATTTCCCATTTTTCTTTGGGACGATCACTAATGGGGAAACCCACTGACTATCTGAGATAGGGTATATAAAATCTACATCCAACAACTTTTGTAATTCTTCCTTAACAATATCCTTGAGATGGGGATTCAGTCTTCTCTGCGATTGTCAGATAGGTCGAGTGTCTTTTTCGATATAAATGTGGTGTGTGTAGAGTTGTGGATCAATACCTTTCATATCAGAATACTCCCATGCAAAAGCTTGCTGGTATTTGGAGAGAAATTGAATTAGCTTTTGTTGTTGTTGTTCATCTAAATTGGCATTGATGTTCAGAGACCTCCCTAGTGCAATCTCGACGGATTTGTTGTTATGAAAAACTGTAGTTGAAATTTTTTGTTCCATTAAATCTTCCAACAGGTCTCTCTGTGCTTCATAGTCTACAACAACTTGGAGCATCTGGCAAGTTGGGTTGCTCACGGTGGCTGGGATATTAATAAACCCACTGATTACATCATCCTCTAGCTGGTTTTTAAGTTTGAGGGATTCTTCCAGCGTAAGAGGGGCTCGTAAATCCCTTTCTGGCTACCGTGGTGGTGGCAATTGTGGATATACGAAAGTTGGGCTTGGCTTGGCAGGAGGATATAAGATGAGATTCTTTGTGATACCCCCTCTAGCGATTGTCATATTACCCATTCGACATCCTATGTACACAACTGTTGTTGCGAGCCATGGTCTACCCAGTATCAATGGATGCCCTTCAAGTCCACTTCTTGGGTTGATGATGAGGAAGTCCTCCATATATTCCCAAGAGTCAACGGAGATGGCTATATCATGTAATGTGCCAACTGGTCGAACCACCGATCGATATGTCAATTGTAACATAATTGCGGTGGGTTTGAAGGAGTCAAAACCCAGGGTATTGCAGGTTTCCATAGTCAGGATGTTGATGGTTGCTCCCAAATCAACTAGTGTATTTGGAAAAGAACATCCCTGGATCTGAACTGTTACTATGGGATTCCCTGGATCTGCATATTTGATTAGTTCTTGTCTACCAAGAATTAGATCAGACAAGTCTCCTACTACGCGAATTGTTGATGATGAATTTTTTATCTTCCTAACAAGCTTCCTTCCACATAGTTCCTTGATTGTTTTCACGTAAAATGGAATATCTTGTAGTGCTTGCAGGAGTGGAATCTTGACATATAAATTCTTGAGTTCCCCTACAATGTCAAAGTTGGGATATTCGACAAGTTTTGGTATTGTCAATCTTTCGGGGAACAAAGGGGAAGGAGTTTCATCCTTATCAGGATCCTGTGATTCGACTGTGTTTCCCCCCTGCTCGATTTCTTCTGTTATTACCACAGTCGAGGGTATTATTGTTGGTTGTTTTTCATTCTCCTTCTCTTGAGAAACATTGTTTTCTTCAGGAGAGATTATACGCCCCGATCTCAACCGGAGTTCGTTTCACCCTACCGAGTTGGTTTCTCCTTCGTCGTTCTCCATAATTTGGATGAGTTGAGCCGGTCTATTATTAGGATTTGGGTGAGGTTGGGATGGTAATTGGAGGCGCAATTGCGATTGAGGGTTTTGGGGCAGTTGGAGTGGAGCTTGCAACGTGGGTTGGGTTTGAGGGGCCATTCCCACGGGTTGATTTTTTTCTCCCATGGGGTGCTTCCAATTCTAGTTCCAATTTGGGTTTTGGGTAGTCGTATTGGGCCACTGTGAAGGGTAGAGGTTATTTGAATTTTTCCAGGGTGAGGTGGGATATTGTGAGTTAGGCCACGTAGAGTTTGCAGTTGGTTGATTATGCCAGACAAAATTTGCAGTGGGTTGGTTTGGCCAAGTGGGATTTGCAGGTGGGTATTGGTGGGGATGCTAGTTCTGATTAGTAAACTGCTGACCCTGCCATGCATTACCAGAATTTTGTTGTTGATTATATTGTCCAAGAAAGAGAGAGGAAGGATCTTGTAGTATATTTGAAGGTCGGTTCTGCCATTGACGACGTTGAGCCATCAGATATAATGGCTTTGTTTCTTCTTCCTCTTCTCTAAAGACAAATTTCAGTCCAAGGAGCGATGGGAATTGTTCTGTGTCGTGATCCTTGGCGCAGATAGCGCAAATCCAAACCGCATCCAAAGGGAAATCTCTTGGACCATGTTTTCTTCTGCATCTGTGGAAAAATATGGCCAAAGTCTGTTTTGCTTTTGTTTTTTTCTGTTTGGCCTGGAATACATCCAATTGTGTAGCCAGAGTGCTCAAAATATCTATTTTGAAATATTCTAAGAGATTACCAACTTCAACTCGCGTGACACCCCCACTTGTAGTATTGTTAGTTCTGGTGAGGGAAGTCCACATTCCTGATCTGGTACGTGTGCTTCCTCGTGAGCACTTGATACACAATTGAATGATGTTATCATAAGCTTCTTGACAAATGTCACCCTTTCCCATTAGATTCAATGTTTCTACCCATTCATTTTTCATACCCTTAATCAGAGTTGCCTTAAGTACTTCACCTGGTAATGCACCATAGGGTGATCTTTGTAAATTATACTAAAATCTCTCAACATATTCTTCTAATGATTCATTTTCTTTTGCAAACATTTGAAAGATTTCATATTTTAAGTCCCTGGTTCTACAATAATCCTGATATTTTGTCAAGAAGGCTTGTTTCATCTCATCCCATGAGTTTATAGTTCCACCTCCTAATCCCATAAACCAGCGTAGAGCTGCTCCCTTCAGAGTGGAGGGGAACAATTTTAAATTTTGGGGTTCAGAGGTGTAATCATACCCTCTACATAGGACATCAAATTCAAATAAGAATACGTCTGGGTCTTATGAGATCAATCCATGAAAGGTTGGCAGGTTTTGTAGGGGAATTGCCTTCATGGGGGCATTGGCAATTGGATCAACTATCGGATATTCCAATGTGGAAGTCTGGGGACGTTGTTGATTTGGTTGTGCCATTTGATAAAAAATGTGCTAGAAATCTTCAGGGATTTCTCGATCCGGGTATTTTATTTGAGGTGTTTGATTATCTAACCCTCTAGGGGATTTGATTGCACTCCCTCTATCTGAGATTTCAGGTATGCCTTCTCCTTTCTCAGGAGATTCAGAATCAGGGGGTGGTGATGGATCTACCTTGGCAACCCCGCTGGTTTCTCCTTCGCCTTCCGCCAGATTAGAAGAATTTCCCTCTTCTAAATGGGTGAGAGGTGGAAGATTTGTGCTCTAAAATCTTTGCTCAGTCCCTTCAGTTTTGTTGTGAATCTCAGCGTGGGTTGTAGTTGGTGAGACTGCTTCCGAAAGGATTTGGGTAGATCCTTTCCTAGGTCCAACCGCAGCTTGAGATTCGGCTTTTCAGATGATGTCATCTATGAAAGTGCTTCTCCCAGGGAGCACTGGGCCCTGGGCTTTGGTAATTTTTGGTGGGGGTTTTGGTTTTTCAAGATCTTTCTTCTTAGTCATACACACTTCACACAAAAAGAAATTCAAGAAAGAAAAACACCTATGCAACCTCTTAATGCGTCAGCTGGAGGTAGGCGTTGGCATAAGCATCTTACTTATTGCCTGTGTAGGTTCTTACCTTCCGTCTTCAATACCTCGTCCTCTAGAGGCACAATCTATGCTACCTTTGACATTCTCCCCGGCAATGGTGCCAAAATGTTGGGGTCTAAAGATGTCCTAAAACAACCTTAGTTTTAACATTAGTTTATCAACCCGAGGATTCGTCTTTTATCTCAAGAACATCAACAAAGTCTATGCAAATAGCTTGTAGAGGCTGAAATCATGTAGCTAAAGAAAACCTGAGTTTATCCACAATCAAGTTCCTCAAATGTTCATTTAAAGATTATAAGATTAAGCTCTTATTTAACAGAATTGAAATCTAATTGCTAACATGCTGTGAATGAAAAGGAACTAGCTAACTTGCTAAATTCATTTAACTGAAAAGCAATGATTAAATTTGAGTAAAGACTTGCAGAATTGACTATTAACTAGGAATTGAATTGCTGGAAAGGAAATAGAAAACTATTCTAATAGAAAGAAAATGCAATTGTAATCTAATCGTAAGGAACAACAATCATAACTGAATGGAAAGGAACAACAATTGTAACTTTAACTAAAAGGAACGACAATTGTAACCTATTCGAAAGGAACAACTAATGTGAATCTTAAGTAAAAGGAACAACGCATATGAAAATGTGAGGAATTGTTAAGCATAAAATTATAGTAATGAAAATTGGAATCAACAATCATTAACACTTGAGAGATATCTATCTTCTGTATGCAAACCGTATGGAATCATTAACACACTTATGCATTTGTCTTAACTATTGTGAAAGGGAATTGAATCGTAAAACATAAATCAAACTGAACAGAAATCAAAATGATACAATTACAGCTGAAACAATAGCTCCTTTAGACTGGGCCCTTGGTCCTTAGAAGCACTACTACGAGAAACTCAGTATATAGAAATGGTGAAAACGATCAAATCTTTTATTAACTTCATAGCTAATACATCATTCACAAAAATGGCTTGTGCAGAGTAACTCTGAGTCTGAATACTTGAACGTAATTCTTAGATTGTCTTTTAGGATCTATTATCCTCTATATATACAATAATATGAGTAAATCAAGCCATCCTGAGGATTGGAAGATCCTCAGGATTGCTTTACTTATTATAAAGTTACAATATAGAAAATTGTATAATCTTTAAAACTGTTTTTGCGCCAAAAGTCCTTAACCTCCAATGGCTCACGCATCTTCAAGATATCCTTTGTTATTTCGGTTTTGACAATATTTAACCAATCCTGTAACAAAATCAAACAATTCCAACCGTATTTCAGAATTCATTCATCATGACTTCAGTAATATCACTAGAAGACATATTAATCATTTCCATTCTATTTATCCCTAATTAACAGAAAAGTCACTCAAGATTGTATCACAAACTGTGTGAATAAGGAGGATATTTGTACCTTTTTCATAACCCAACAGTTCTCCAAGTAACGAAATTTCAAATTCATTTTGCAT
This sequence comes from Picea mariana, assembly GCA_032191745.1. Taxonomy (NCBI): domain Eukaryota; kingdom Viridiplantae; phylum Streptophyta; class Pinopsida; order Pinales; family Pinaceae; genus Picea; species Picea mariana. The sequence goes on from JASDQU010283704.1 coordinate 11,941, forward strand.
ATCTTTTGCAAATTTCTGGCTTAACCTGTCATCATCACTACCAAAAATAATATCATCAACATAAACTTCAATTAATAAAATATTACCTTCACTTACCTTGATGTAGAGGTTGTTGTCTGCACTTCCTTTTCTGAACCCTGTCTGCTACAGATACTTATCCAGTCTAGAGTACCATGCTCTAGGAGCCTGTTTTAGACCATACAAGGCCTTCTTTAATTTACACACATAATCTGTGTTCTCTGACAATTGAAATCCTTCTGGTTGTTCAATGTAGACTTCTTCTTCAAGTTCCCCATTCAGAAAAGATGATTTTACGTCCATATGATATACTTTAACATTTTTGGAGCATGCATACGCTAAAGGCAACCTGATTGCTTCCATTCTGGCAACAGGGGAAAATATCTCTTCAAAGTCGATTCCTTCAATCTATGCATATCCTTTACATACCAATCTAGCTTTGTTCCTTGTAACTTGTCCATCTTCATTTAATTTATTCCTGAAAACCCATTTTGTGTTGATCACATTCTTATTCTTTGGTCTTGGAACCAGTTCCCAAGTGTCATTTTTCTCTATTTGATCCAATTCTTCATTAATGGCCTTATTCCAAAATTCATCCTTGTTGGCTTCTTCAAAACAGTTTGGTTCAATTGTAGAAAATAGTGTTAGGTGTGTTTGTTCTGGTGAACGGATTTTTCTTCTAGTCTCAACTCCTGCATCTTTGTTTCCAATAATCTGATTTGAAGGATGATTCTTCTGTACTCGTTTGCTAGGTGTCTTTGGAGATACTTGCTGAACTTGCTCTTCTATTTTTGTCGGATTCTCTTCGTCTTCCTCTTCTGCTTTTTCTTCTTCGAAAAGTTGTTCCATTGATTTGTTTTCTTCTTCCTTTGATTCTAGTCTGTCTGTATCATCAATTGTTACATTGATGCTTTCCACAACTTTGTTCAATCTTAGATTGTAACACTTGTATGATTTCCTTGTACTTGAGTAACCAACAAGTTCTCTTTTGTCCACACGAGAGTCAAACTTTCCCATTCTGCCACCTTCTCTTTTGATGTAGCATTTGCTTCCAAAAACTCTGAAGTGCTTCACATTTGTTGGTCTTCCTTTCCATAGCTCATAGGGAGTTTTACCAGTGTTGTTTCTAAGCATTACTCTGTTTTGAATGTGAACTGTTGTATGCACTGCCTATTTCCAAAATATATCTGTCAATTTGGAATCCATTAGCATTGTTCGAGCCACTTCCTGTACTATCTTGTTCTTTCTTTCAACAACTCCATTCCGTTGAGGTGTCCTAGCAACAAAGAATTTCCTTTTTATTCCATGTCTGCTGCAGTAGTCCATAAATTCCTTTGATGTGAACTCTCCTCCATTATCAAATCTCAAACATTTGATTATTGAATCCATCTCATTTTCAACCATTTCCTTGTAGATCTTGAAGTTTTCAAAATCAAATTGCAGTCATTCTTGTATAATCATCAACTAATAACATAAATTATCTACCACCTTTTAAGCCCTTTGTTATAGTTGGTCCAACTAGATCAATATGCACAATTTCCAGTGGTCTTGTTGTTGAATATTCCTTTGATTTGAACCTGGTCTTTGTTTGCTTTCATTGTTGACAATGCTTTCATAAAGTGTTGGTTGGTTAAGTGATCTAGGGCATTTCTCTGACTGCTTCTCTTTTGCTGACTTTGACAAGGTTATCAAAATGCATGTTACCCATTCTTCTATGTCATAGCCAACTTTCATCTTCCTTTCCTAGACAACACTTTTCATTTCCAATTTGTCTTAACACATATATGTTGTTTGAAGTTCTTGCAGCTGTACCGACCAATTTCCCTGAACCTTCTCTTCTTATCTCACACTTTTCTGAATCAAAAGTAACTTTATGACCTTGGTCACACATTTGACTCACACTTAGAAGATTATGTTTCATATCTTCTACCAGTAGAAAATTTTGTGCCTTTTTATTCTTGTTCCCAATTCATATTGTGTCTTCTCCAATTATTTTGGTTGAATTATCATTTCCAAAGGAGACTGATCCATTTCTTTCCTCTCACAATGTAAGAAATTTGTCTATATCACCTGTCATGTGTTTTGAACACCCACTGT